>DWKL01003701.1:0-11254 GCA_018249415.1 Phareas burnsi
AAATATGCACCAACCGGCGGATCTCCAGAAACGTCAACCAATGTATATAATGTTAATATAAAACATTAAGCTAGTAGCTAGTAACATGATGAACGTGACCTTTCAGTCCAGGGCTCAACCATGTTTGTCTCATCCTATTGATAATGATTTAACTGCAAATATTATTTATATGGTAAAAAACTCTATAAAGATTTTGTTTCCAAAATGTAATTTTACGTGTGAAGGTTTTTTTTATGCGCGTAAAATAGCAAACGGGCGTACAGGCCATCTGATGTTAAGTGGTTACTGCAGCCCATAGACATTTACGTTTAACTTCAAAGAAGACTGAAGTCTTATTTTAAGTCGTACGTAGATGCTTTACTACGCATCAGGACTAAGGCGGTTGCTTGCTGTAACTGTACCCAGCAACCACACTTCTCCTACCGAAACACAAGAATTGCTTCACGGCGGATTATGAAGGCGATGGTGATACCTCCCGGGCAAACTATAGTTCTACCACTTTTCAGAATTATATCTATTTTGAATTTTATTTTGTGGAATTTTATATATACTTTCCTATTTTTAGTAAATACTGTCTTGCAAAAAGATACATAACAATTTTTTGTCCCCTATATAAAGCCAAATAGAAATTAAAAAACTATCTTATATCTATGATTGTTATCCGTCGATTTTTTATTTAAATTTATTTGTTTGGAAATAATCTACATACAAGTTTTATAGTTTTCTAAACTTGAATTAACCTTAACTTATCGATTATTACTAGTTTTTATTATAATTTTCATTTGATAATACATTAATAATGTATTCTTTCATTTTTAACATTTGTTAAATGTGTATGAAAGATATAAACGTTTAAGTGGAAATTTGAATATCAAAAAATAATAAATTAGTGTTCCACTAATCTGCATTAGCACAGTGTGGAGTATATTCTAGGCCGCCGTCAGTTGTGGTGAGACTCGTACTCTGCACTGGAACATAAAAAGGTTGCAGCCAAATCAATGTTTACAGCAAAAAAATGTGATAATAATATCGTAAAAATAAGTAATATGTAATGACGAAAAATTGTCATCAGTTCATAGTTTTGAATGTACGCGGTAAAAAAAATCTAAATCCATAATTAAAACAGAGTTTCAACTGAATTTTTTATTTCAGCAGCGTTCGCAAATGTTTACCTTTTCATTTTTTTAAATTGACTAAAAAAGAGAAGTGTAAATAATTATAATAATTATGAATTAATTTATAAATGTACATCTCAACTGAATGTGTTGCGTTATTTTATCTTAACAACCATAGCCCCTGTGGCCTAATGGATAAGGCATCGGCCTCCTAAGCCGGGGATTGTGGGTTCGAGTCCCACCAGGGGTACTAGTCAAGAAATTTTAAAATCTTTTTCTTAACCAATTCTAATTTTACTTATCGATATTAGGGGTTTGGAAATTTAAAAAAAATGCGATTGGTTATGTTTCACTGCTTGGGAGTTTCTGTCAACGTGTTTATATCTTACAGGGGCTGGTAACGAAAGAATCTTAAAATAAAACTTCGTACACGTTTTAAACATATTGTATTTCAATTTGCTTATAATGTCATGATAAATATAATTTATAACAATTACATACTTAATAAAGTAATCATTTGCCGTATGTGATTTAAAAAACATACGACATTTACAATATTACGATGGCTTGGGATGTTCCGATCTTCCATACTGACAGTTGCCGTTCTCTCTTGTCCGAATACTTTCAAAAACACTAAAACTGGCCTGATTGTCTCTACTATAAATTTGTACCTTAATATTCTCTACGTACAGTCTATCCACTGGAATTAAAGTACACGAACATTTCTTTGAAGCTCTATGCAATCCCAAGTTAGCCCATTTCGCCGATTTGACTCCCGACGTTTACATCAAAGTATAGTAACATCTAAAATGGACACAGGTTATTTAAGGTTTGAAGTGGCTTCCAATTTTCATGCGATTATTACATTAAATTATCTTGCATCTTAAACGTAGTTCGTCGAACAAATATCGCATGTGCTTTTGTTTCAAAAATTAATAACTTTTGATTCAAATATATTTCGTTTTTGCAAACTAAATTATAGATGATTATAAAACGTGTTCAATAAAAGCTAGCTTAGTATGGATAGCACGGTACAGGGCATCGAATCGGTGCCAATTCTTATCGTGACTGTGGAATGGTCTTATAATATGTAGTGAGTCTACAATCATATTTGATTTGTTACGACTCTACGATGAAAATGGATCACTTCACAAATGGTTTATACAATTGTATGCCATTTGTTAGAGGACTCCATGACCAAACTTGGTCAGACTCCCTTATCCACTCTATCATCCAGTCTGCAAAATTGTATATCATCCCAACACAGTTCTAGTTATTGTGACTACAACACGCATGCCACTGTAAGGCACCGGCATATTTCTCCAACTCGGAACGGTTGAACATGTCCACCGTACTCCAAGCAGATTGGTATGGAGCTTTTAATTACACACTGATACTCGTATTTTATCTAAATTTATAAACATGCTATATAGTTTGGTAGATTTCATACCCCAGAACAGACTTTTCTTTCGTTTACCGTTAAAACAAGGGTAATTTTTCAAATGTGCAATCCTAAAAATAAGAGGTTCGAACCCGGGCTCCAGTGGCTGAAATTTATACTACTACAATATGGTGTCACTGCTCTGGATTTTAATATACTAAATAATATTAGCGTGACACAAATCTTCGTGGCAGGGTATTAGAGATATAAACATGTCTGCCGGAGAGACCCTTACACTGGGAGACCGTCGAGGTTCAGCTGCCACTTAAGTATTTATCATCGTTCATGATTATATATTCACATATCCAATCACTGGAACACATTGTCTCAATCTAATAAGTAGGATATTAAGAATGCATTGTGCATTGAAGCACCAGCTGCAATTTTATGCATTTTATATTTTTATGCATTATCGTATTTTTTTATAATTTTCCGTTTAGTGACGTAGTAAAATTAAGTACATAAGAAGCAGGGATTTCGCCGCCATGCTTTCGGCCAAATGGCAGTTTGGCGAGCTGGTCATGCCATTTCATAAACGCCGCGCTCACGTTACGTCTCTGAGGCGAGACAAAATCGCATGAAAATTGAAATTCGAATTCCGTGTTAAAATTTAAGCGTATTTATTTTCACAGTAAAGTTACATTTAACAACATAATTCTACACGATCAGTGTGATACCCATCGATAACAATGCAGTAGACCGCCACACACCACCGCGGAACGCGTATCAAGTAGAAATTCCTTTACGACTCTAGTATTCAAACATAAACAACTGACATTAATTTAAATGCTAAATGTCTGCACGGTGTCAGAGTGCTAATTTTGAATCCCACGCGCTAATCCGGGCTTACACGCATTTTTTTGTATAAGCCCCAAGAATTTTAATTATGTAGGTATAATTAAAATGTTCGGCTTAGGCAATTTTAACGAAATTTTCAAACATAGAAAACTTTATTCACACTTTTTGCTCTGAATATTTTTAGGGTTGTTGTTACACACTGATTAGGTAACCGCGTCCACCGACGAGGGCAGAGACGCGCAGGCAAAATATATTATATATTATAAATATGAAGACATTATATTTTTAAACTATAACTATAAAAAACTTTTGGCGATAATATATCATAATTAACTATAGACTTTTTGTTTCCACCTAAAACCTGACGAAGCCACCAATCGACTATTACACAACAATTACAGAACATTAACATCGCATAAATGCTTTTCTTTATTTTCGTCCGAAAGTCAATTTCTTTTAGGCCATTACTACTTGATACCCGTTCTGCTTTTATTACTATGCAGCTATATTATATTGTAAATTTTCATTAGACCAAAAACAATTTCATATTTTTTTTTAATCACAAGATACTATTTAGACTAGTTCTCATTCTAAGATGGCAACTAAACAGTTGTTACGAGTTATATATAAAATATGCTCGTCACACATTATTATGTAACCTTTTTCATTATTTTAATATCACTGCTGCATTGTTACACATACACAAAAAAATATCGAATAGCAAGAGTTACATTTAAAAGGTTTACAATAAATGAAACATAGTTGCCAGTAGTTTAAGCGATCACCTCCGTAACTGTTCAAAACGATGTATATTATGATTTCAATGCAACATACATACATTCTTTAAAGATATTTAATTTTATTATTTTAGATTTATACATAGTCAACATATTTCTAGATAAGTGTTCCCGTCTTTTAATTACAATTTTAGGAGAAAAGAAATATATAAACGGGGCCTGACAACACATCGTGAAATCTGGTTATTGTATTCATGAAATACTAAGCGTGGATTAAAATCTTAAACAGATCTATTGACAAGATACATTATCTTATAACACAATATTTATTATTTTGCTTCACAACATTATTACACAATAAGCTTTTTTTAATTAATTAATTAATTAATTACAATGGTATTGAATAAAAGTAGTGTTGCCAGAAAGTGTTTACATGTAAGCGTTCCACTAAACAACAACGACCGCGCTTGTGTTAACATCTCAATCTACTCACAATCGAGTCGGCCGCCATAGCTTAAATTGTCTAGCGGAACACTGCGATGGTTAGCTAAGATATGGACAAGATATTAACTTCAAACATACATATATACGAGAACAATTTCATAGACTTCAACCGATTAATTCACATATCCAGTTTACATGTCGGAAAAAAAAACATAGCAAAATATTTCTACACAACACATTTTACTTGACATCGATGAAATGTAACTATTTGTTATATTACATTTATTGTAAACATATATTATGGTACCCAATGTAACCCCTAATTACATATTATATTGTATGGTACGAAATACTGTAATTTCACCTCGATTATAATGTTACATTGTTTCATATAAACGGTGTTCTGATGCATTAGACTGCTATTTACATTAACGCTATATTTACATACACTAACCCATAATCCAGTTTTGTATCGCTTACAATAGATTCACCGTTTCATCACTAGTTTATATCGTAAATACTCTGTACATATATATGTAATGATTTCAGATATCAGTGTAGAATAAATTAGTTCTAAAACATTAACAAAGAAATTTATCTACAATTTTCCTATATTACATTAATAATACCACCGTTTAGAGCGGGCGATGGCGAATGTACGAAGTACGTTTCACACTTAAATAGTCTGGCCGAATAGATGTATACTTAATAGTTTTTAGCTCACCGAGGACCGATCAATCATCGGTCTTACACGTAGTATATTAGAGTTCAGTTAAATAACTATCATCTATCCTGGATGTGGGCGGGTCGCTGGGCAGATAGGCATCAGAACACCATCGCGTTACGTCGGAGCGACGTCGCTGCGACATAATACCCCTCGCATAACGCTCAACTCTTAAGGTAAACAACATTAATGTCTCTTCAATTTTAATCTCTGTACACATACTTATAAGGTAAGGATAACGGTCACATCGCTAGTTCAGCTCCGTCACTTCTGTCCACCGGTAACGAGAGATTCGGACGTCAGATTGTACGCAACTTGTTTCTCATATAACATTCACAAGCATATTTGTATTACTGACACGCGTCTGTTGGCTAAGTGTAGGATCACTGCAGTGCTATAGAACAGTTACTTGAGTATTGTTTGTGCAATGGAAACGAGCATTCTGGGTGAGACCGGATTTCGTTAGCCAATTGTGCTTTATCATCTCTATGATATCAGAATAAGTAGCAACTGTTATAGACATTTATTAGACACCTGACATTAAATTATAAAGTTGCTAATCGGTAAAAAGATTATAAAATTAAATTTAAGTATCTTAAATTATGTGAAACAGTGATTTATTAATACCGTGGAAAGTATAGTGTAACGAAATTAATTAAAAACTCGTTACATACACAATTATTGGATATTTACTACTGAAAAAATGCCGTAACAAGGCAGGTGAACTATTAACTACTTCCGTTTCGAACATGATACAGCACAACCAGTTTTCAACCCGTCACTTCCCACGCCCACCACTTCGGGTCCACCTTGGAAGGTACGACACTCACCGCCTAGTCCAATAAGGGCGCATGCACAATTGTCACTTTGTAGTTTATTGTAGCCGCACGAGCACGTCACGATGTATACGTTAACACGAATCACGTGGTAACCGCACGACACGCCCGTCACGCCGCCCGCTCCCCGCACCCCGCGGCGCCGTCTAATGGCAGACGGTGTTGGCGCGCGCGCGAGGCGCGGCGCGCGGGGCGGGGTGCGGGGCGGGGCGGGCGCGCGGCGGGGCGGGGCGCTAGGCGTGGCGCGGGCACAGCGCGCGGTAGTCGTCGTGCAACGCCCAGTGCGCGCGCTCGGCGCACGGCAGGTGCACGCGTGCGCGACACGCCCGCGCCGCGCACGCCACCGCTGCACCCTGAAAAAAATGTACATGTATAATTATTCGCTAATAGACGTTGCGTTAGCGCCAAAGTTTGTTTTTTATAATGTAGAAGTAATAAAAGAATAGACTCTCCACCTGAAAGTAAGTGATCACTGCCACTTTGAGGATTGAAAAATCTTCTACTACCTTTAGATATAATATAATGTATTGTGGTTAACTGTGCTGCAGCAGAGAGCTATAAATTTACCAACGACGCTCTGAATTCGAAAATAACATTGTCTCTGGCGTTATTTTCCTTCTATTTATTATATATATTCTACCAGTAAAACTTGCTGTCTGATTCAAATTTCAATAATGTGTCATTGTACCTGCCGCGAGCAGTGTGCGCAGCGGGCGGCGCGCGCGGCCCACACGGCGGGCGGCAGCCCCCACAGGCGCGCGCCGGCCGCCAGCACGCCGGGCGCCCACACGCCGCACGCCTCGTGGAACCACACCTCCGCGCCGCCGCCGCCGCCGCCGCCGCCCGCGCGCACCTCGAATCGCCGCCGCGATGCCTCGTCCAACGCCCTGGAAGCGCCAAACGGTAAATTTAAAAATATTAAACAGTCGTTACGCTCATTCATATTAAATGTTTGGGTACACGAGAACCACGACCACCTTTTAATTTTTACCATTATGTGTTGACCCCGATACGTGTACATGCGTTCGCCGCGATGTCATGTAATCGATACTTTACATTTTTTTACTAACTAACCTGTACTGGTCGCAGTTGTCATATGTGTTATTGCTAACGCTAACGCAGCTGCACTTGTTGCTATCGACATCCTCGACGTCCCGCTAACGCAAACGCACCTGTACTCATCATAGCCGATATTTCCGTTATTGCTACCGCTAATGCACCTGTACTCATCAGTCGATATCTGCGTTATTGCTAACATTATCGCACTTGCACTCATCACGTTTGGTATCCGTGTCGTTGCTAACGCTAACGCACCTGTACTCGTCGCAGTCGATGTCCGCGACGTAGGGCCCGAACAGGTCGCCGCGGCCCTGGTGGTGTGGGCCCGCGTCGCAGAAGGCGCACAACCAGGACGCGTCCGGCGTGGTCGCGTCGTAGCGCAGGCCGAGCGTGCTCGCGTGCAGGCCGCGCGCGCGCAGCCCGTTCCGCCCCCGCCACTCCTCGCCGCGCCTCTCCTCCTCCGCGCCCGCGTTCACCACGCACACGGACACGGGCGACGCGCGCGGACCGACGATCTGTGGACCCAACCACCGACGGCTCGAATCATAATCGAATGGGAACAATCAAATCGTCGACATGAAAATTACAACTCAAGATACAACAAATTAAAGAAAAACAATGTCGCACTATTCCACAAAGATCAACATTATCATCAAGTCATTAATGTCCCACTGCTGGACACGTCCTTTCAAAATGAGTAAGATTAGGCCATAGTTCACCGCTTTGGCCAGTGCAGATTGGTAGACTTCATACACCTACGAGAACTTTACAAAGAACTCAGATATGTAGTTTTCGTCATGATGTTTTCCTTCAGCGTTAAAGCAAATTGTACTTAATTTCTAATACGTACATAAATTCGAAATTTACGAGGTACGTGCGGGATTCGTACCCGGACCCCAATGTGAGAGGCCGAGATTTTAACCACTAGACTATCACCGCTCATCGATCTACAAGGATAGCAGATTTTAAGTATCTAAAAGAATTCACTATGCAAGAATGAAATTTTTCATTCTATCTTACATTGTTAATTCTTTTTTTCCATATTTTTTTTCCATGTTGACTTTTAAGTCTATGTGCAAAGTTAAACAATATCATCATACGCACAAAATAAACCAAAAAAAATTGCGGTTATTTTATTTTTTTGAATTTGATGTTTTTTCAATTTAATTCATTAAAATTAATAATAAAATCACTGACTCACTTGGATGTACGGCCCTCGCGATTTACTCGAGCTCGCATTGCTTCCAGAGTCGTACGCATCCTTGACGGCTTCCTTGGGTTTCTTCAATTTTTCTGAGCCTTTCTTTTTCAGTCCCTTTCGTCGAGGCGGGGACTTCTTCCGTGGGGGCGTCTTCTGGCGCGGCGGCGGCTCGTCCACCGCCATGGTGAGCGCCCGCCGCGCGCGCTTGGCCGGCTTCTTAGGCGGGTCCTTCGACGGGACCGATTTTCTCCGGTTCCTCGGCTTCGCCGCCTTCTTTTTCGTGTCGTCCGTCTCATCCACCGCGGGTTCTTCGTCGAGACCGGCGAACATTTTCTTCAGTTGATTCTCCACTTCGACGAAGCTCGCCGCGGTGGGCTCCGCGCTTCTCGCTTCCGCTGCCTCCGGTTCGGCGGGTTTTGCCTCCGACGGCGATTCGACGGGGACGTTGGCCGATTCGGCCGTCGAAGTCCTGGCGCTCCGACGCCGGGGCGCCGCGGCGGCCACGGGCGGGGGACCCAGCTCGGGCTTCGTGTCCGCCTTCGCGGGCGACTTTGCATCGGGTCGTGACGACTCGAGTTCTGGACGCGGGGACTTAGCGGGTGATTCCGGAGCGGGAGCGGGTTCGGGACTCGCGAGCACGCTTTCGAGCTTGTCGGCGGTGACGGGTGCGTCAGGCTCGGGTGCGGGCGGAGGCACGACGACGGGCTCGCGGCTCGCGATCATGGCGGCGATATCGTCAATGGTCTCGGCGGAGTTGGAGCGCGTTTTTCTCCTGGCGTGGGGTTCGGGGGCGGGCGGGGAGCGCGGCGAAGGCGGGCGCGGCGGCCCGTTGAGTGCGACGCGCGGGGCGGCGGGGGCGGGCAGCGGCGAGGGGCGCGGCGCGACAGGCGGGGCGACCACCGCGTGCGCAGCATCGCCGTTCTCCAGCGGAGGTGGTTCGCGCGGCGCGGTCGGCGGGGAGGGTGCGGCGGCGGGCGGCGGGGGCGCCGGCACGCGTATCGTGCGCTCCGGCTTTCTTTTTCGCTTCGACCCAGGGGGTGCGCCGCAGGAATCCGCCGAGTCCTGAAATTTTAGTGTGAAACTTATATTAGACCTATTAATTTAACTTGAATTTTTATTATAATTACTTAAAGTAAGTCACGTCACAGATATTTTTTATACATCTTCGTCTATTAAATATAAACTTTTCAAAATTTCTATATCCTTCCCGAATCACGAATTAATGGAGGCTAATATTATTAATCTTTAGCTGTTAATTTTAATTTAATTACTTATATGATTTTATTTTTTGCATGTTGTGTTCACTTCTAGAAGAACCTTCAGTTTAAGACATTTTTTGTTTATTTAATTGCACTAGTAAATCATAAAATCATAACGTAATCATCTTGCGTAAATCATAACGTATTCTTTAGTGGACTCAATAAATAAATAAATTATTGGGATGTTTTACCTTTAGAAGTAGCTAACGAGTATGCAGTTTATTTGATGGTAAGTGGTCTTTGCCGTACATGGAAATCTATAATCAACTCCAAAGAGGATTAAATTCTCACCCGAGATGACAACTAAGATAGAACGCATCGTTTACGCGTGTCCCGTGTACCACACCTTTAAACCAGAATACAGTAACCCTTAATACGGTTGTTAGAAAGCAGAAATATGTGTAGGGAGAGCCTACGGAGTCGATCCACTAAGAACTCCACTAGTTTTACTACCTAATACTGTCAAAAACTTAAATTAATTGAATAGTTCTACATCACAATATAGAATTATTAATTTAACTTTACTTTTGATAAGATAGCAATCGAGGACATACCTCATTGGAGGAGGGCGGCGAAGGCGTGGGCGCCGCCCGGGAGTGCACGATGACGGAGTGCGGCGAGGCGGGCGCGGGCGCGGCGGCCAGGCGCTCGAGTAGCGCGTCGACGCGGGCGTGCGCGGGGCGGGCGTGCGGCGCGGCGCGCGCGATCAGGCTGTTGATGGTGGGCGCGTCGCGCACGGACAGCGCGGGCGGAGCGGGCGGCGCGGCGGGCGAGCCGTTGGCGCCGCGCGGTCCGCTCAGCGTCAGGTCCACGCCGCCCCGCGCGTACGCCAGCAGCTCCTCCGCGCGCACTAGTTTGTCAGCTTCGAAGCGAACGTTTCATTTATAACATTAAAATTCGTATGTAAAACAAATGTTTTCACTATTTTGTAAATTAATGTAATTTTGGAAAAAGAAAAAGGAAATCTGACTGTAACAGTTATTGTCCTTAAATGACTTAATCCTTACCTGACTTTTCAATAAATAAATGAAACGTTTTTCATGTAATAAATAATTTACGTTATTTTAAGATTTTTATGTAAAACAAAACAAACAATTAGTACGTCTGTTACTTTTTAACAACAAAATAAAAATAAAAAAACTATCTCTAAAAGTTATTAAATCGTTAAATGTCTTAATCCCTTATGATAATGTAACAATTTACAGGATAATTATTTATCTGATGTTTTAAAACTATAATAAGATAACAATAAAATATCTAATTACATATACAGATATGTATGATTAACATATTAAGTAAAAATAGAATAAAGACCTCTTTTTTTACCTCTGCCGGTTCCAAGATGTGGATACAGGTCTGTGGGAGGCAGAGTTGCTCCGGACTTCACGTCGCCCGGTGAAGGTGTATGCCTGAAAACATTCAACCATTTTTTATGAATTAATGAAAATAAAAATTGCGAATATATATTATTGGCTGGACAGTATTGAGTTAACTCTCACATTTATTTTATTCATTGTGCTGTATATTCTCACTTTATATTTAAAAAAAACAATAATATTTTCTTTTTTTTTTTTTTTTTTAAATAAATTTTTTTTTATGTTTGGAGAGTATCAAACGAGCGTGCAGGCCACCCAATGTTA
>DWKL01003702.1:0-11253 GCA_018249415.1 Phareas burnsi
TATTCTGATGTTGCCTTATGGCGAAGAAGTCAGCTGTTAAGGGAAAATGCAAAATTTAAGGTATATAAATACTATTATTAACATGCGCTGATTCATTATGAACGATAAGTAACTGTTAGTGTAAAAGAATTAAAATAATTTCTGTTTTTGTACTACAGAGTTATAAGCAATCTACCTAGTTATTCACACTAAGACACCATTTAAATCTCATTGGACAGTGATTTAAAAATATATAAAAAAATTCTGACAACTAATCACTTATTCAGAATTTCTCTTATGTAATACTAGTTGAAAAGAGATGCAACTGATAAACACTTGATATAAGACGGAAGCAAATGCAACCATATTGCTGCCGATGCCAAATCATGATAAATGTTATCACCCCTACTGATCAAAGTGGGGTATATTGCAGCCAAAATTAATCTCCATCAACACAAATTTATTAATATTACATATTTATTGTCCTTTTAGGATATAGAGACAATAAAAAAGTACCTGAATATAAGGAGCCAATTGTTGCAAAGGAGGTATGGAGTTCAGGACAACATCTCCGTCAGCTCATCATCTTCTCGACCAAGATCTAGTAGCAAAGTGAGAATTATTCTGTTTAGTGTAAATATCATGATAACCAATGGGTTATTACATTTTTGCCTCCCATAATCAGTCAAGTACCTTGAAGTAACCCCGGATTAAGGTTCATAGCTAATATCTTTCTAACCCCAGACATCATGCATCACAGCAAATCTCATCCAATCTCAGTTGACCAAGTCGTTCAAGCCAATCAAATCAGTTGAGTTCAAACCGTCACATCACATTGGAATCCATCCATGCATCTCTTACTTCATCTATGAAGGAAAACATATTGAAGAGAAATACTGAGGAAAAATATACCTATATGTCTATGAGTACTACAAAAATATTCTCAAAGATAAATAAAGTCTACCAATCAACTTGATCAGTATTGTGGACTAGCGCCATAACATTTTTTATTCAGTGAGAACAAGCTCTCTTAATGACATAATGGGTCATTCATAATTAAATATGATCATTATATAACTTAAAGTGAAATTAAAATAATTTCACTTTAAGTTATGTAATTAACTAACGCTTGACACTTGGTTGACCGGTAGAGAATGCCTCAAGGCATTAACTCCATCCTTTATAGTCTAGTTTTTGAAATAAAATGTAAGTAAATAAAATAATGATGTTCATCATTTAAATGATTTCACATTATAATTAAGTTCCACTTTGAGGTTTAAATGAGAGTCAGTAATAATTTATTTTACGCTTTGCACGAAAAAAATCATAGTTGTAAAATTAGAAAACTTAAATGATACAAAAACTTTTCTTTCTTTCAGGCAAGTTTATCCATTGATGAGACACCAAACAGTAATTCTAAGAAAAAGAATGACCTAAGTATTTCCGAGAACTATGCCTTTACAGGAGTACATCATATATTTGATCAGGTAAGATCTTATCATAATCTTAACACATTGACTGCGGCAAACGCACCTGTCGTTTTACCGTCCGAGCCCCCCCGCGGCTCACACGCACACGGTGTGTGCCGCCGTACTGAAACACACATGTTGTGTTGCGCGCCGCACGGGTGGATTGTTTCGAATATTAGTCGCCGCAGTCAAAATGTTAATGAGCGTTAGCGTTAAATTTTTAAGTACAGTTTAAGTTCGCCGTATATTTATTATAGACTATCTTTCAAGATCATCAAAGACATCTTTTCTTTTCTAGTTGAATTAAATAGCAATTGGGTAGCATTTACCTTCGATGCTACATTTTTTTGTATGTACATGTATGTATGTTTGTTAGCAAGCGTGCGTGCCGGACTCCTGATGTTAAGTGGTCACTTCCGCCCATGGATACCTACATCTAGCTTCAAATAGGGCTAAAGTTGTATAGGCTAGGGCGTCACTAATCCAGGGGGGTAAGATGGTTGCCTCGCTTGGAAGTGAAGCCGACACCCAAGTGTCTCCAACCGAAACACAAGAACCTTCACGACGGATTGTGAGGGCGTGGGATTGGTACTCCCCCGGTAGAACTACAGTCCTACCACCTATCAAGTGTGATAGTAATACCTTCGTAGTCTATCTTTATAGCAGTTATGCCTCTTTTTTGTCAGGGATAAAAAAATTAAAAATAATCATATATATAATTGGGCGAGCTGAAAACTTGTTTTGCGCCACGGTTTCCACTGAGTCCGGTCCGTTTGGTGAACTTTTACTGCAATACAAGCACAGTTTATTTAATGCTTTTTTAAATCTTGTATAGTTTTGTGAATTTAATTGATTTGTTTTGCTCCTTTTGTTTAGCCTTGAGCCGAATAATTTCCTTCTCTCTCTCCTCCTCTTCCTCACTCTCTATCTTTCCTCCTCTCTCTCCCCCCTCTTTCTTTATTTTTTTTCTTTCTAATTATTTCCTTGTCATACCCAGCACACGGAGCAGGTGAGCGTGGTGAAGTTCGCCAACAACGACCGTTCGAAGCTGTGTTGCGCGTCGCACGACGGCACGCTGTCCATCTGCGACGTGACCGCGTGCCCGCCGCGCGTCGCCTTCGTGCTCGAGGGACACACCGAGCCCGTCACGGGTACGCCCTATACAACTTTCCCATTTTCGTATAGACAAAAAACGCGATAGCGATTGGAGGTGGTAGAACTCGTATATTTCCGAAAGCACTACGGTTAAACCTATTTCTCCCTTATAACAGTTGTGTTAAACACTGTTCTGCTTTGTAGAGTGTGGTTAGAGACAAATACTTATACGAAACGAAGTCCACTTGATAGGAGGGGGTCAGTCCCCTCCATGGACATATGTAATCAACCTCAAATTATATTCAAGTCTTATCTGAGGTCGACCACAGCTACGTACATCCCTGATGACTGTCGGAATGCCTCGTAACACCACCTCGTTACACCACCTTACCTTACCAGAAACAAGTGGTTCGGAGCTTCCAGAGTAAAATAAAGGGGCATACCACCTTTATCTCTATGTTGATTGTGGCCGAGTTCAGTTTATAAATGAATAAATATTTAGTGGCTTAATATTAGAGTTGACTTGAATCGTTCATAGTGTAATAATACTAGATAATATTCATCATCATCATCATCAAACCATTAATGTCCTACTGCTAATGAGAAGGATTAGGCCACAGTCGTCCACGCTGGCTAAGTGCGGATAGGTATACAGAGAAAGAATATTATTTGGTATGAAATAGAAATACAATAAAAACAAAACGCATAAAATATAGAAACTTCTTGTTCAGTTTTGTTAACGACAAATTCTTAAAGTGCTCTGCGTACCCACTAAAGCTAAATGATGATTTCGATAATATTAATAGTATTCATTGATCCCGTCCACGAGCGTATTGCGCAGGCTGCGACTGGTCGGCGTCGAACGAGCTGGTGGTGTCGTGCGCGCTGGACGGCGCGCTGTGCCTGTGGGATGTGGCGGCGCGCGCGCGCCTGCGCCGGGTGCGCGACCAGCTGCACGCGCCGCTGCTCGCCTGTGCCTTCCTGCCCGCCAACAACAACATGGTCATCGTATCCTTGCGCACCGCACGACACGTTGCCCGACACGCTACACACATTTGATACCCGACACGCCGTCCGACACGCTATGCATATCCAACACACGACACGCTGCACAACACGCTATACACATTCGACATCCGGCACGCTGCACGACACTCAACCTGCTAAACGAGATCCCACATGTCACGTTAAACACACACTCATAATGTCTACAATCTGCGTGGCGTGCTACACAACTGAACAACCGACACTCTCGACACGCTCTCGCGCGGTAACGGCCTTACAAGCACGCTCCACCACACACCCGATGCTCTACGACACGGCCGACATTCCTGACAACTAATACGCCACACCACACGCTTCACACACCCGCATACTCAACACCCCCAATGGGTAAACTGTTGCACGACATGCCACCAGAATCGCTCGCTCGACACTCAACACTTTACACGTGGCACTCTCTCCACTCGACCCACGCCACACCCGACACCTGACATGCATGACGTGTAAAACGTACAAAACTCTTACAACTGGTCCAAGTTTCTAACATTGATTTAATTTTTAAAGCATTCTTGTCATATAATAATGCCAATACAAAGTACAGTTTAAAACACCTTGACTGCGACGCTAATGTTCGAAACAATCCAGCCGTGCGGCGCGAAACACAACAGGTGTGATTCCCGCAGTTTCGGAGCGTATCCGAACCTCAGAGCGGGACACCAACAACGCGAGAACGATTGTGTTGTCCCGCTCTGGCGCAGCGCCGGCGAAAACATAACTGGTGTGTTTGACCGCAGTCTTGCGTAGGTTCAAATGCAACACACCGTATGCGTGCGAGCTGCACGCGGGGCGCCGTCAGTGAAACACGACATCTGTGTTCGCCGCAGTCGACGGGTTAATATTAGAGCTGACTTAAATCGTATAGGCCGTAATAACCATATCATGGAATATTATTTGCTTTAAAATAAAAATATGATGAAAACAAATATACGCGTAAAATTTAGAAACCTCTCGTTCCGTTTTTGTGTGATAATCAATTTAGCAACGAACTCTTAAAGCGCTTCATGTATCCACTAAAGTATTATTTCCCTAACGGTGTACCCAGGCCGGTAACGCACGAGGAATGGTAGAAGTTCTTAATATTTCTACAGGAATATATCCAAGAGGTAAGTTTCGCTTAACTATATTGTCCTATGGTAATTATAGAGATTCCATACAGATTCAAAGTTGCTTTTGTATAATATTGTATACAAATTTGTTAATTTTTGTATGAAATTTAACAGGTGGCAGCAGTATTTTAGGCGGACGTGTGCTCTCAATAGCTTGCGAATCTAGCGGGCGGATGTTTTGGGCGGCTAATGATAAGGTATAAGAGGAAGATGTAGACTGTAACATGTCTATACCACGCGCTAAACTTTATGGCCGCTCTACTTTGTTCCATTTATAGTACTGTTTACCAGGCATCCGACCAGGCAGTACAAATAATCACATATCAATAAATTTTATTACAGCAAGTAACAAATAATAAACAAAACGAATAACTATTAATATTGTACATTCTGCGCCAAACTTATATGACCGTCCGGATATTAGTACGTTTAGCTGCTTAGTGTGCATATTTAAGTGTCAGTAAAGACATGTGCTATGGACAATGTATAATGTGTCTCAATATAAAATGTGACATAAAATGGTAGTATTTCTATTTCTATTCACCTTTCACTTGTGTATAGTGAGTGAGGGAAATATAATCGCTGCGATTTCACGGCGAGCGTACGTATGGTGTACGAAGTTACGAGCATATTGTATTTACCTTACTGATTAAACCACACGCGCTGGCACATAGCCATACTGTGCAGCTCTTTGACCGACCATAACGTTTGGCGCTGTTTATAGTTGTGTAAGTTGCTTTTTATTTTTTATTTTTGTGATTTTATCAATTCAGCCCATGGATACCCACATCTAACCTCAAACAGGATTGAAGCCATGTCTAAGGTTGTACGAAGATGCGCCACTACACCTGAGGACTAAGATGGTCGCTTCGCTCTAAGTGTACCCGACAATCACATATCCAACCGAAATAAGAATTCCTTCAAGGCGAATTGTTACGGCGGCGGTGTTAAACCATCGTTCTACCAGCTATTAATAGATTGATATGTTCGTGCAGGGCCTGATCGTGAGCTACCGCATGGACGGCGCGGGCGCGCTCAGCAAGCTGCGGCGCTGCTGCGTGCGCGGCGCCGTGAGCTGTGCGTCCTGGAGCCCCTGGCTGGCGCGCCACCCCGCGCTGCTCGTGTCCGCCGCCGACGACGCGCTCTACCTCTTCAGGTGGTCCCCCCTCCCCCCTACACAGTACCTAGTGCACCATAAATCAGCAACTAGATATGTATACTAATAGACGGTGATGACAGAATAATAGTTCATAATAGTTCGACGGAGAAGGTACCTCCGCTGCTCTAATCGTCGTGAAGCAAGTCTTGTTTCGGTTGAGAGGCGTTGTTGTCATAAATGTCGACGTAATGAAATACGTATCAGGACTGGTGACGTTAGTGTAGTAATTTTTTCGTCGCGTGGCGCAAACCGGACTTACAATAAAATATAAATTACCGGACTGGAAACCAGACTTAATATAAAACTGCATGCAACGTAAATTACGCGACTCATAGCTTTCACAGTTACGTCCGTTTGTCCTCACTCTTACGGTCTCCACTCGCAGGATAGCCGACCGCGAAGGAAGCCTTGTCCTGAAGAAGCGGTTCGAGGTGTCGCACCGGCAGTTCGCAGTGAAGTCCACGTTCTGCCCGCTGATGTCGTTCCGACGCGGCGTGTGCGTGGTGTCGGGCTCGGAGGACGCGTGCGTCTACTTCCTCGACATCGAGGGCCACGCCGATCAGCCCGTCGTCAACAAGCTGCAGGGTATGTTGGGGACATATAGACTGCAGACATACGCGCTACCATATGCTGCTGTTCTAGGTTGGGGATGGGATAAAATAACATGACAAGGGAGAGACACATATAGTTCTCAGTCGACAGTAGAGACAGTCCTGATTGGTTAGCTCTAGATGTTTTGCTCGTTTGCTTCTATACAAAAACAACTAATCAAATGCGCTCTTAATAGTTCAATTTTCTTGCAAATAAATATCTAATTGTACATGGTTTGTCTCAAAACTGCACATGGATGGTAAATTACCTTTTTTTATTTAAATTCTTCTGACGTTTAAATACTACTGCTGGTCACGAATATAACTTTAAATAAAACAAACATCTCTACCCCAAGACTTGCCCAGGAAGGACTCCTATAAGTAAATATGCCTTACACACACCCTTTAAACCAGTATACGGCAATACAAGACCAAAAAAATTGAAATAAAGTGACAGACATAACGTAACAGCTCCAAGGGTGGTGGCCAAATAAGTTTTGCCACATTTGCAGCAGTGTATATTAATGACTTCATCATCATCGACCCATTAATGTCCCACTGCTGGGCACAGGTCTCCTCTCAGGATGAGAAGGGTTATTAGTGAATTATTAATGAAGAAATCCCTCCTTCCCCAGGGCACGCGCACCCAGTGCTGGGCGTGAGCTTCAGCTACGACGAGAGCCTGCTGGCCAGCAGCGACGCGTCCGGCCTCGTCATCATCTGGCGCCGCAGCTGACCGCCGCCCCGCACTGACTCCATGTATTCATAGGTATACAATTAAAAAAAAAAACTTTTTTTTTCAAGGTAACAATTTTTTTTTGTATTTTAATGTTTTCATTGAATTGTATGGAAATTAGTAATTCCCTGTCTTCTGATTAGTAGAGTGAGCGGGAATATTGTTCAGTGTGTCCCATTGCAGGCCACTGCGTAACGGTATCATCGTTTATCTCACATAAAATAATTACTCTAACATCTATGTACCTGCTTTTTATATTTTCTAAGAAATAGTATTTGAAGAACTTTCATTTTAGATTTTTAAGTGATCTCTTTATTTTCTAATTCTAAAAATTGTATTATCACATTGACTGCGGCGCTAATATTCGAAACGATCCACCCCCACGAACTTGTGCGTGCGAGCCGCACGGGTACAGGGGACAGTAAGACATGGCAGGTGAGTTTGCCGCAGTCAATGTGTTAAATATGAATCAAATATGTTTTAATGTTTTATTATTAATTACATTCCATGTATTAATGACGAATAAATTATATGTATTATTAGAGGTCCATTTAATTTATTGTATTATATAAAGATTAAAAAAACCGGATAGCAACACCACTTATGTAGTAAAGTATTTTATATGGTTGTAAGTTAAGAAAATATTAATAAATGAAAGTCTTATTGAGTCACGAGTTTTATTAATTATTTATTTTTCATATAAATACTTTTAAAAGACTCGACAATGTCACAATATGAAAAGACTCCCAATGCGTTCACATTCACTAAACTGCCGACAGCATACAAATCAACAACTTACAAACAATAAATACCATAATTATTATTGGACAATTCATTCAAATAATTCCTCGTTTTCATTTCAATGTATAAATGTGACGTAAATAAATTTAATTGGAAAGATTTTTAAACCAATCACTATTTATAAAAACTAACGGACGCCCTCCGGCCGAAGCTACCCGCCGGCCGCGCTCACCCGACTACTATTTACGTTCAAAAATCTAACCAAGAGCATTCCTACATCGTAACCGCAACAAAATGAACATCTACCGCGTATTTACACCTGTACATTAACGAAACATTCTAAAACTGTTAAAAATAATGTTCAGAACAATAAACAAGTAGTACAATCAATAAATTTTATATTTAAAAAAAATCTTCGATAACATTAAATTATATTTACAGCAGTAACTAAACAACTAAAACGCGATGATATGGAAATGAGAAGAATTGCACATTCGGTTCACACTTGGACGTATTGCATATCGACTGATGACGTGATCTCCGAGCGGCGCCGGCGCCGGAAACACCGCTGGGGGCGTTTGTACCGAAGCCATAGAGATTATCATCAACAAAAATACTGCAATTTTAAACATCATCTCTCTAAATATATTTAAAAACGTAAACGGTTTACAAGATGCGTTTTCTTATAATAAATTGCGATTTTCAAGGAACATAACAATTTAGGCTAAATTACTACATTTTTAAATAGATTAATGTTAAACTAGAATGCAGTAAATTCTTTTTGAACGTTAAATATAAAGAAACCCATCTGTCTATGCGGTGTCTCCGTCGCCCGGCGCCCGATAAATACGCAATATCGATCTGTCACCAAACTTATATTACATCTACACTTACCTAATATATTATAAACTTTTACTTAACTAGAATTGGCTTCTGTGTCGAATGTCTGTAGATACGCCCCGAACGACTACACCTTGGAATAAATTTTAACGTGAAGTTTAGTAGAAAATGTGCAAAAGCTACTATTTTTTACAATATTCAACTACCGTGACGCCTTTAAGTACACAGACAGGGAAACGAATAACTATAACGTGTTCGGAACTTTTCATAATCGATGTGCGCAAAAATCTAATAACAAATTGACATTTCCTCCGAACGGAACTACAGACATTCGAGTATAGATACTATCTTTTATATTCCACGGAGTTCTGACGGTGGAAGTCGCGTGTTCGTTGTGCGTAGATGTAATGTCACAAGATAATTTCGACGATCAACTAGTTCGTGCACACGCTCCGACCGGATCGACGCCGATCGTTCATTACGTTGGATTCGCTTAAATTGGACATGCACGATATATTATAAATTAAGCGAAATTATACACATTTATTCCCCTCGCGTGTGCTCGAACTTACGGCAAGACTACTAGAATTACGATCTAATCCTCTACGACATTACGAAATAAACAGTAAAAATATTACGTATGAAATATCTAGCGAGTACGATCGGTCGCCCTAGTGGTAGTGGTAGGCCATCACTAACGTATAGTTAAAAATTAGGCTGCAATATCTTTTTGGACCGGTTAAACGTGCCGAGGCACTCACTTCGCTTCTTCGTTTGATGCGGTGAAAGCGCTATACCTACAAATATATATTATAATTCACGGTTATTTGTACCATAGTTGTGGGAACACCAAACAAATCACTGGCGGCATCAGAAATTTCAATCGATGACGTAAATACTATACAGGTGGACGAACGTCTGCGTCGGATCGCTCGACACGATACTGACCGAAATGATCGGACTCCGATATGTATGTTAGTCATGCAAAATGAAAAATGTGTTGCACTACTGAATGGAAAGTTCTTATACGATAAGACGTCTAGTGTCTTAGCTAACGTAATGGCAACATAGTGCGCCGACGGGCTACCACGTATGTTATATCCACCGCTGACGCGTCCGTTGACGTGCTTCCCGTCTCTAGCGAGGAGCAAATCAAGCCTCGCACCGAGTCAAGGTCGATGCTCCAAATTTCTCGACGCATCATTTCTTTCCCGTCACGCTCAGTCCCGAGAGCCCGAGTCTCCCGCGTCCGCCGCAAGCCTTAATATCATGGATAGGCGTATATACAAAAACGAGTCTAATTCTACGTTCGTTTCATTTATGAGATGTTGGGCGTGGCGGGCTCGTTCCGCTCGAGCGTGGCCTTGGAGCTGCTCTCGATGCCAGAGTCCTCGTCGCCGCTATCCAGCACCGTGCCCTCGCCCTTCACCGGCTCCTTCACGTGATCGCTCTCCTCCTTCAGCGTCATCAGCTCGCTCTCTACGTCCTCGTCGGTGAGGATGATGCTCGTCTCGCGGTCCGGGGGCCGGACCCTGTGGGCCGGGAGGCCCTTGCCGAATGTGGAGAAGGTGGGCTCGGGCATGACGTCAGTGGGGTCGGGCGGCGCGCCGGCGGGCAGTGCGGCGGCCGCGACGGGCGTAGCGGGCGGCTCGGGTCGCTTGGGCTTGTCGAGCACGAAGCTGAACACACGGTTGTGGCGCGGCGATGGCACGTGGGGGCTGGGCGGCAGGTCCAGCTTGAGCTTGTCGCGCGTGTGGCGCAGCCCGCCGAGCGCTTCGCCGCCGGGCGAGCTGGGGCTGGCGGACTCGCTGGAGCTGGCGCTGTCGACCGGCCGCCAACACTGCGCTTCGCTATCCGGTAGCTTCTTCTCCTTGAAGTCGTCGTCGAGCGTGGAGCCAGGCGTGATGTCCTCCACGCCGGAGTCGGGCGTGGTGAAGTCGAGTGAAGGCGCGCCGGTGTGCGCCAGCGGGTGCGTCGTGACGGGCGCGAGGGCGGGCGGCGGAGAGGGCGGAGACGGCGGGGAGGGCGGTGCCTTGTGCAGGCCGGGAAAGAACTGGCTGCTGCTCGACATCACGCCGAGGGTCTCGAACGGACGCGCAGATGACGATATGAAGAAATCTTCGTCGTAGTCTGGAACGAAGAAGTGTCGTTGTATGTTGAATGTTTATTGATCTATTACATCACCTCATAACCTTTTATATTTCTAAAAGTTTTGCATGATGCATTTGGTAAACCCTATACCGATAGGTAAAGTAGACAAAATAATGATATACTAAACTAAATAACTTTTTATAATATAAATGTATATCTAAATGGCAGAAACGATATATCGCACCATTTTCTATCTTAACTCGTCTTATAAACACGGATTTTTCTTATCTAATTCATTTGTACACCATTTTTTTTTATTTTTATTTTAAAAGTTTATTACATGCCAACAGCAATACATACAACACATTTATTAACGAGACATTTA
>DWKL01003703.1:0-11253 GCA_018249415.1 Phareas burnsi
CCGTGACTATAGACACAGTATAGTTAGAACAAATTCAAAATTAACAGATAGACAGCGAACCACTAATTTTAATATTACCTACGTATATTAAATTTACACAACTTAACTAACGCTGTAGGAATGGTACTAATCACTTAATAGTACTAATTACTAGGCAGTAATTAGTTCTCGATTAGTTTGGTTAGCGGGCAATTTACAAGTATTTTGCGGCTCAGTTTGTGGCTATCCCCGATATAAGACCCCATGCACACTGGCATCTCTTAAAATCTTATTTTTTACATAATCGCTGTATTCCGAAAGCTCGTAGTACAAAAGAGCTTATTTTATACTTACTAACTTTGTAGATTTTTTATGTTTGCAGAGTAGCAAACGAATGTGCAGTCCACCTGATACTAAATGGTCACTGTAGCCCATGGACACCCATATGTAACCTCAAACCGAAGTGGAGCCCTATCAGAGGTCGTGCATAGATGCCTTACTACTGGAAGCTGAACGACCTACTGTTGTACCAACTATAAAATTGATAGGAGAGATGTAGTTGTTGAGTACACTCACAGCGAGACGACCATCTCAATCCTCGGGAGTAGTGACACGTCTACTTACGACCTCAGAAAGGACTTTGATCTTTTTTAAGTTAAGATGTAGGTGTCCATAGACCGCAGTGACCACTTAACATTACGTGGCCTGCACGCTCATTTGCTATCACTACTGCCACTATTACTACCATTCTCTACTATTTTGTAGGTGGTAGAACTATAGTTCGTCTGGGGAAGTACCACCGCTGCTCTCACACTCCGCCGTGAAGCAATTTGTGTTTCGGTTGAAGAGGTGCGGTTGCCGAGCATACAGCGAGGCGACCATCTTAGTCCTCAGTAGTGACGCATCTACGTGTAACCTCAGATAAAACTCCAGTTTTGTTTGAGGTTAGGTTAGGATAGCATCTTCACTTAACATCAGGTAGTCTGCACGCTCGTTTGCTGCTCTTCAAAGATAAAAATAAAGATTATTGTTATTTCATTACTATATATCTCGCTGCTGAGCACGGATCTCTTCTGGCCATGGTGATCCTTCTCAATACAAGGATTAAGCTATAGTCCACCACGCTGACCAAGCGCAGAATGAACTTCAAGCGTTTTTGAAAATATTGAGGAGAATTCTCAGCCATATAGACTTTTTTGCTCTACAATTAATGCAATTTTTCTCTGATACGCACATGATTTCGAAGAGACAAACACGAAAGTGCGTGTTTACGACTTGAACTCAGATCTTCAGCGTGGTTGACCAAAATTCTTACAAGTTGTAACCACGATTCTTACAAGTTTTACATGTTTCATTATCTACTGCTGTCGTCTCCAGCAAAAGATACATTATTATCTTTTACTAATGAATTACTATTCAAATGATAAAATTGCATGCCAACGTGGTTGTAGATCCAACTCATAAAGTTTAATAAGAAATATGTAGTAGAACTGTAATTCGACCGGGGAGATACCATCGCCGCTGATTGTATATTAATCAATTTTGAATAAACCTTTGAATTTGATTATATTTAGCGTTTAGCATATAGCATTTAGATTTCGCAAATAATTCATGAGTTTTGTTACATAACCGTGGCTCACTGTAGTTCTCTGTAATCTAGGTCAGTAGATAAAGGGTGTTATAATATTATTATTGTATGCGGTAATAATATCTGGCATAGCTAAGATTCCACCCGAACGTTGCGTCATTACGGTTTTAGTGTTTCAGTTACAACGGAAGAAACAAATTACGATGTATGTATGTATATCGGCAGAACCGTTACCATGAGTTTGCATACTCGAAATTTCGAGCGCTCGATACAATATATTTCGAAAATTTGTAGTCGAAATTGTTAGTTCACAAACATGTCACTAGAGGCGCTGTCTGTAGATGTATGGAAAAAATTCGTTTACGATTTTCGTTTTTCGATATCGAGTAAGGGTACTGATACACTAACTATTATACATACCCCATTTTAAAGCAAAATTTATATCTTACACCTTTTGTATTAAAATGTCTTCCTTGCAGTTGGTGTAAATTTATGTTGGCAGTATTTTACAACACTGAATGACTTAGAATTAACCAACACGGAGCCAGATATAGGTAAGATATTTTTTATTTACGTAATTATAATTAGTTAGTAAGAATAAAATGCAATTATAATATTTTATAATTGTATTTTATTGTATTTTACACGTACACTGTCTATCTGATGCTAAATAGAATTATTACTTAGGCGATAGTTTTTGGATAAATAGTGTTTTGAATTATGTTTACATTATTTGATTTAGTTCTTTCGTAATGTGAAACTCGATTCCACGAATTACTTGATCAAATGAAATCGTAAAAAATTATAAATCAAAATCGTGATTGAAATATTACTTTATTTAGTTTCGCGTAAAAATATATTATAATAAACGACGTAAAATTAATTTCACCACGGTTATAACATTCTGAATGAATAACAATTCACCCCGTCACTTCCATAATGTATTTTACTACCTACACACTCTACGCGTTCTACATCCCTTGCTTATTTCAATACTCAGTGGAATGCGTTCACTACTAGTAGTAGCGTCCATATTTTTTTCTTATGTTTGAAGAGGAGCGTGCCAGCCACCTGATATTAATTGGTCACTGCAGCTCATGGACACTCGCATCGCACCTTAAACAAAACTGAAGTTATGTTTGAGGTCATACGTATGCGTCACTTTTGAAGACTAAAATGGTCGCGTCGCTGTAAGTGTGCCCGGCAACTGTATCTCCAACGGAAACACAAACATTGCTCCACGACGGATTATGAGAGCGATGGTGGTAGTTCCCCGGAGGAACTATAATTCTTCTTATCGAACCTTACCAGTTCTGTTGGCACAACTATTGAGATTATTTTGTCTCACTATTTCTGTAATTTTTTGATCGAACTACCACGATTACAAACACAATTTTAATAGGATTATTTTAAATAAATCTATTAGTAAGTAACTAGTTAGGTGATAGCATGGGATATGACCGATGATGTGATGGATTCATAGTATGGATTCGTCGATTGTTATTCGTCCATTCGTCTATTGCTATTTGCAGAGAATGTTCACAGCGAATACATATTTGGAGACTGCAGACGTGAAGATAAAATATTTTTCGCACACGTTCATAAGGATCATATGGAAGTTTTGGGAAAAATTATTGTAAGGGTGAGTGTCCAATTTTGTGGTCTCTTTTAATGAGATTTACAACTTTACCCAAAATATATTTTGTTATGTATTGATATAAATTCATGCAGAGTGACGGTCCTGCTTAATTATGGTTCTTTCTTAATGAGCATCAGAATCAGATTCCGAACAAACTTTAAGATTCAGGTTCGGAAGCAGCACCATCTAGAAATACGTTATAACAGCAACGTTTGAAGCTTCTCTGTTCTGGTTTAGACGGTGCGGTAAGGACGAGTGACACGAAACATTCCATCTTGCCTCTTAGGGGTCACATCTGACTTGACTGACACTTCAATCCAATTTGGGAATAATTACAGATGTCCACCTATAGTATAATAATAAATAAGATAGTAGTAAGAGTAGTAAGATAGACCTCCCACGCTTCTCAATTCTCAATTACCTGTAAGCTTCTTGAAAGTATTTGATGAAGACCAATACGCACTTAGGCAGCTCGGTGGACAATGATCTAAACCTTGGTCATTCTGAGTAGAGACCTGGGCCAAGCAATGGGACGGTGATGGGTTGATGATGTTGACAGATGTACGTGGCAGTGACCAATTGTGAACAGGTGACTAACCACCGATTGCTAGTTAAGAAATAAAAAACAAATTGACTGATGTTTAATGAAAGTATTGCCTTTTTATAGATTAAGCGTAAAGTAAAGCTCGATGAACTTTTCATTAAATTATTGTTTTTCTATTGAATGGGATTCAGATCAATTCGGACTAATATTTCAAAGAAAGAAAAAATAAAGAATATACACGTAATATTATATATACAGTACAAATATACAAAAATGGAGACACTTTTTTATTTTTTGGTTTTGGTTTGTTTTTTCAGGGGTGGTTGGATTTGATAAGAATTCCAACATGTATACTGTTAAGAGCGACTGCGTACGAAGAAGACACGTTCCGAAGTACTTCGTTCAGATTCCAAATTTGCGTTCCACGTATAACTTATTGTCATTCACGGAAACGCTACAAATATTATTTTTACGAGTGGTATATTCCGCCAGACATGATTGGTGGCATGAACTGGGATATTTACTTCTATGGACCTAGCAAATTGGTGTGGCAGTGAACTATTGAACCTGATCGTCTTTTAGAAATAAGTTGAAATGTTATGTAATGCTTTTTAAGAATAATTTGAATATACAATGGATGTAGTTACTAATCTTAAATGTATGTATTCCTTTCTATGTATTTTATTTATGTGCTGGCAACCTAATGACATGTTTTAGAGAAGAAATAGAAACTTACATTTAAAAACCTTTTAATAGGTGGTAGAACTATAATTCGAGCGGGGAGGTACCACCGTTGCCCTCGTAATCCGCCGTGAAGAAGTTCCTGTGTTTCGGTCGGAGAGGTGTAGTTGCCGGGTGCACTTATAGTGAGGCAACCATATTAGTCCTCAGTAGTAACGCATCTACGTACAACCTCAGATATGCCTCAAGTCCTGTTTGAGGTTAAATGTCCATGAGTTGCAATTAGTATTAGTGACATGCAGGCTCATTTGCTACTCTACTCTCTACCTTCAAACATAAAGTCTTCGTAGTTTGACTGTGGAGGCCCAAGAGTTACACCCATTTCTGCCCCATAACAGTCCAGGAGTTTGTCCAGGAATAGTAACGTATCTATGGTCGACCACAGCTAGGGCTTGATAACAGATGTCCATGGACGGCAGTGAGTGAACACTCCAGGTGGATCACATGTTCGTTTGTTACGTCTATGCTATAAAATGTATTTAAAAATGTATTACAAATATTATACATATTATGATTCACATACATATTACACAAACTAATTTACAACTTTATAAAAACTTACAATTTAAATATGTCATCCAACACTCCAGCCTGTGGCATAGTGCCCAGTATGCTGGCAGCGTTTTCTCCCTGAATAGTGAGGCTAATTTTTGGGCGCAATAGCTGCCAGCCCTCCGGTCACCTGAAGCGAGGCAAATTACTTCTATGTTTTCGGAATGTTCGTATGTAATGGCTATGCTACAAAAAATGTATATAAAATGTATTACAAATTACTTATTTGTTTTCGGCATGTTCGTATGTTACGTCTATGCTATAAAAATATATATGAAATGTATTACAAATTACTTCTATGTTTTCGGCAAATTCGTATGTTACGTCTATGCTTTAAAAATGTATTAAATAACAAATTACTTTAACGTTTTGTATCAACCTTTGCATATGGTGACAGGTTTAATCAGTTTATTAACATCGATGTCATCATCCCACCTGAAAACACTTTCGATATGATATCGCTAAATCCATATTCATTGATTCCATCCAAATATGAAGTATATATCTATGTATATGGATTCAAAAAACCCATGCTTTTATCTCTTGTATGAGAACTAATAACTTGATCATGCCTTTTAACTATGTCAATATCTATAAATATAATTGAAACGATATGTCTGTCTGGGATTTCGAAGAACCGGATTTTTTTGGTTTGTTTAAGATTTTTATTTGTACAATAGCAAAAGTTATGAAATAAATATATGTCGTTTAAGTAACTGTCTGTTCGAGCTAATTTTAGAAATAGCGGATCTGATATGGATTAGAATTTAGCCGAATACTAGAAGAATGTTTAGGAAGTGACAGGCTGTTTTATCCTCCTTAATATATGCGAAGGGAGTATGCGGGGGGCCCCGTTGCAAACCAACCGACTTGCATCACGTACATAAAAATATTTTTCCCAAAACTATATGAGTGGCCTAATACATTGCATATTTAATTCATTGGCTGGAACTCTTTTTATGTCATTGCTGAGCACGAGTCCTTACCCACAACTAGGGGTAGGCCTGGAATATACTCTACCACGCTGCTTCAATTCGGACTGGTGGAGGTACGGATTACTGGCCAACCCCCCAACTGACGTTTTTAAACCGCCCACAAAGCCTCTGACAAGTTTTGACGACCGCTATCCAATGATAACAACTGGCACCGACATCTTAGGGTGCCCACTGAAGCACGGAAGCGCGCATGAAAATTAGCCACTCGCTGTCACCCACCGCGCTACCCACCACCAGAACTTTTGACCGTGCCCGACGTTGCTTAACTTTGTATACAGTTACAAGCTATACAAGCCGCGGGACAATAGACCATGGCGTTGCATAAATCAGTAAAAAGGCATTGTTTTGATTCGTAATTTATTTGAACAAATAGAAATCCTATCGCATTTTTAAATGAAAATGTTAGAAATTACCTGTATGTATTTTTAAATTTACAAACATATACAATATATTTACAATGAAACGTTCAATAAAGATATTGTGTATAATGTTGATCAAGTGGGTATAAATATTGTTACTGAAACTGATATTTTCATTATTTATTATAAAAATAAATACGTCTGTTTTACAAAAGTAACAAATTTACATAATCCATAAGAAAATATGTTAGGAAAGATCAAAAAAGATTACAATCATATAGAAAAAGGAACTTTTATTACATATAATTGAATTTATTTGAATACGAGTATCTTTTGAAGGCGCCTTATAATGTAAACTTAACTAAAAACTACAATTATTGGCCTTATCAAACGTGATAGGTACGCACGCGTACAAATATTTAGGTACATCGTGATATAAAATTTAATTTTAGATTTTATATTAAAATATAAATGAGTTGAAAAGCCTTTTCGTACAAATTTAGCTTTCGGGTAATTGTGAAGCCAGGCCAGGCTAGGAGTTAGTGTTATGTTATATTTGCATCTATTCTGAATTGTCAGATTTAAGTCCACCCGAAGGCAATGGAGGGGGAGGAACGTTAGGTATCGCGGGATCCTTAGCGGAATAATTCAAAACGTTAAGATCATTAGGTTCCGAAGGTGGTGTTTGAGAATCTTGCTGGCTTGTTGGCACTGGAGCAGCGGTAGAGGCTTCCTCTTTGCCAACGAGTACAGGCGCGCTATGTCCTATGACGTTCGTAATTGGCCGGTAAAAGGGGAGACCTGCGTAAGGATTGAAACCGAAGGGGTCGTAGGGATCGTAGAAACGGAAGCCTGGATACGTATAAGGGAAGGATCCAAAATGCGTAAAATCGTAAGAGGGTCCGAGTCGTCCAATCGGCAATACTTGTGGCGGTAACCCAAACTCATTTAATGGTATAGGTGCTTCTGTTTTTGGAGGCGGTGGAGGCGCCGGAGTCGCGTTTTCAGAAGCATCCGATTGAGGACTGGCTTCTTCGGCAAGTTGAGGCGCTTCTGTAGAAGGTGCATCCTCTTTGGGGCTTTCAGATGAAGGTGATGGTGCCGCTGGCTCTAAATTCGGTACTTTTGGAACCACGCCCGGAGCAGGAAGAAGGCTCTGAAATACAAGAGTTTTCTTGGTAAGTTGCGTTATCTGGATTCCATAATCTTGATGAAAATCACGTTGATTCTGTCAACTTCTTTAATACAATAGAACGATGGAATAGGTCTTTTCTCACGACGATAGTCTCGCGGTAAAAGAACTCATCACAATAACTATATCAATATGAAATTATATTATATTGTTTCATCGATATTATATTGAACTTATTGGCATAGACTATATGTAGATCGACCCTAATCACATCATTAATCAATATTGCCTACCAAAAATGGGGTAATTGGAATATTTGTCTCGAAACGAAAAATAATAATATATATATTGTACATATTAAAATAAATTTGATTAACGTCAATGATTAACGTTAAAAAAAGTATATCTTCTTACATGTGTACATAAATGCACAGACGTTTTTTTATCATATAAATATACTTACGTTCCCAACAGGGTAGTCCCCGTAGTACACTGTGTGGAAGGGAAACGGGAACGCGTTGTGCAGCACTGGCTGGTAGACCGGGTACGCCTTGCTGGGCTCCAGATTCTGGTTGGACGTAATCAGCGCATTGTACACCTTCGGAATCCTTCCCGGGGACGGAGCTGCTAGTCCCGCGACCAGGAGGAGGCTTAGGCACTGGAATTGTAAATAGATTTATCTTAGACTTTGACAATTGTCAGAACGTCGTTGGTAGAATAGCTCGTCTGGGGAGGTCACATCGCCGCCCTCGTAATCCGCCGTGAAACAATTCTTGTGTTACGGTTGAAGAGGTATGGTTATCAGGTAAGAAGGGACAGTTTTAGTCCTAGCATTTACGTACAACCTCAGATAGAAATTTAGTCCTGTTTGAGGTGAAATATGGGAGTCCATATTTCTGCAGTGACCATTTAAAATAAGGTGGGCAGCACGCTCGTTTTCTACTCTTTTGACATATATATATATATACTTTTTATTCTACCTAATCTTGCAACTGGTTTCATGTCTCACTGCTGGGCACAGGTCTCTCACCAAAATTGGGGTTGGGACGAGAGCTGGAGCATAATGCACCACGCTGCTCCATTGAGGATTGGTCAGCGGCCAACCAGTGTTGGATGTATTTAAATCGACCATAAGGCCTTCAATAAGGTTATTGTTATCTACAACAACTGTAATTGATCCCTTTACGTGCACCAACCACTAAACAGTGGGGATGGTGTTAGGACTCTATGATTGCGCATTAATATTGTGGTATAATGTGCCATTATATTAGTCACTGGAAGATTGTCATCTCCTGATATCAAGCTCGTGTAAAAAGGGAATCCTCGGGACCCGCATCCCCCCTCCCCCCTCCCCCCTCTCTTCTGTGGCGCATTAGAGCCGTAGAGTATGAGAGGCCGGTAGGGCACGAAGTCTCACTTCCTTAACGTGCCCTCCGAAGCATGGAACCGCACATGAAAATTGTTCACTGACTGCCTGTTGATGTTGCGTAACTTTGCAAATCAGTTACAACCCGCTGAGCCGCGGTACTCTCAAAGCATAATCCAGATTTAGAAGTTTCATTAGAATGATGAAACTTTTAAATATAGATTATTTTTACGTTCGATAAAAATATAGTTTGTGTAAACATTATACATTTTACCTATTATGTTATTTACAATATACATACCGTTAACATATTACATTACAAAAAATACACAATAATATATTAGACGCATTTAAAATGAGAACGATCTTTATAAGATTATGAAATTATCTGTAAACAAATTACGTTCAATTAAATAGGAATTTAACTCACTATTATGTAGTACCAGAGGTGTATTTTAATAGTATAGTTTATAATTTCCTCGGGTCACAACGGAAACCAGTTCTATGAATTACATTAACTGTGGACTGCAAAGAGAGCAATTAGGATTTACCTTGAACGACAGGTAGGACCGCGTCCACACTATATATATATATATATACTTGACTATTAAAGTCACGGATAAATCAAATATACGTCCCCTATGTGCGGCATTTTAAAATGGCAAATGCGTTTTACTTTTTAAGCGAATGTTTTAAAGACAGGACCCTACTGGAATTTTACTTCATTATTAATTAATTTCTAGATTATTTACCAGATGTAAAGACCCGTTGTTTTATTTTTAATCGCTTTTATAAAAGGAAGAGGTTCTCAATTCGATTCAATATATTTTTATATACCTGTTTGGCTTAATTTTGGAAACAGCTAACACCATTATGACGGTACCATCACGTAATGGAAGAGGATGAATAATGTGTGACATAGGAACTTGTTTCTTATCGGGTTCCTGTATCATCATCATCATCAAATGGTTAATGTCCCACTGCTGGGCTCTGGGTTTCATCTCAGAATGAGAAGGCTTAGGCCATAGGACGGGTTCCTGTATAAAGGGAAAGAATGCTCGCAAATGTATAAAAAAACAATTGTTCTCCCGCTGATTTTTGGTCTTCTTTCTATACTGGCAGATGTAGGCCAAAACCCACTGTGATGCCTAATGGGATTTGGTAGGCTTCATACATCTTTGAGAACATTTTTGCAGAAGTCACAGGTATATAGGTTTTGTCACGAAGCAAATGACATTTAATACTATCTATCATATCCTATTTCAAAACGTATATAACTACGTGAAGTAGATATTAACTTTGTTATCATTTTTTTAGCTATTAAAAAAGGAGCCAACTTATATAGATTGTAGAACTATAGTTCGACCGGGGAGGTACCACCGCCGCCCTCACAGTCCGCCGTAAAGCAATACTTGTCTTTCGGTTACAGAGGTGTGTTTATTGGCATTTACAGCAAGGCCACCATATATTATATTTTTTCCTAATGTGAACCTGCCTTTATAGCTAAGCATGCGTATACTTTATGAGACGTAGATTTATGGTTATACGTTATATAGATCACGTTTGGTCACCGAGTTTTTGTGGCAATTATTTATCAACTTCGCTTCAGTACATAGACATAGGTGTTAGAGTTAGAAACTAGATCGAAATTGTACGATACCCAATCCATTTGTAACAAGAAATAGATTTAATGAATTTTTGAAATAATTTTATTGCCTTTCGTTTTTTTACTTTGAATTACTTGATGTAGTAGCAGTAGTAGTAGTAGTAGTAGTAGTGATACCCTAGTGGTTAAAATTCCGGTCCCTCATACTGGGGGTAAAGGGTTCAAACTCCGCACGCACCTCTGATTTTTCGAAGTTATGTGCGTGTTAAAAATTAATTATCACTTGCTTTAACGGTGAAGGCAAACATCGTGAGGAAACCTACACATCTGAGAGTTCTCTATAAAGTTCTCGAAGGTTTATGAAGTCTACCAATCCGCACTTGTGACGGTGAAGGTGAAGGTGAAGGCGACGATGAAAGAAAACCTCGTGAGGTAACCTGCATACCTAAAAATTGTTTGTAAAGTTCTTGAAGGTGTGTGAAGTCTATCCGCACTTGGTCAGCATGGTAGATTATGGCTTAATCCTACTCATTCTGAGAGGAAACCCGTGCCCAACAGTGGGACATTAATGGGTTGATGATTGAGTAGCAGTAGTTAACGAATTATTTTTATTATTCGGTATTGATCTTTTGTTTAGCATAGAAGTAATATTGTAAGCAGTTTATTAGGTACTAGAACCGCAAATAGTGCAAAGTTTGGTGCGTAAAGATACAGTTAGTGTGGTGTGTCGTGATATGGTAAACAAAAAAGAA
>DWKL01003704.1:0-11252 GCA_018249415.1 Phareas burnsi
GTAACTGGAGGATTTCGGGCCTCGAGGTTACCCTCTTTGCCCGGGCAGTCCTCAAGGGGGTTGAATACTCCCCGGGGGGTGTTTTACCGACCCCGCTGTTTAGCGGGGAGCGGTTATCGGCCATATAAGTGGCATGGCGATTATAGATAATCAATATACAAAAGAAGCAACCTTATTGAAGTCTTTGAATCCCCAGACATAAGTTGAACATTAGCTCCTGAACATAACATTAGCTCATGTACGTAAGTCCAATGAAACCATTGGACTTACGTATATCATCATCATATGAACCTTTTTCGTTCCACTGCTGGACATAAGTTAAATTGCGTCTTGTCTCATACGTCCGCCTCGAACTAGAACTGATTTATCACACTAACTACGAATTGAAGATATAAAATAGGAAAATCATTAACTTATAAATCGTTGACTACTTCTACTAGATAAAGTTAATGTCTAATAATGTGTACTACTAAAATTAAGGAAACTACTTAAAAAATAATACGCTAACATTTATATTTTTAAACGTTGAAAAATACTTATGACGTGCTTTTTGCATATACGTAATATGTTACACCTACTTGAATGTGATTTAACCAGCTATATAAAGACGCATACTTCACGTAAGTACCTATTTTTATTGTGTTATTTTTTAAATTTAGTTATAGGCTAATATCATAATTTGACTATTCATTCAGCAGCGGTTAAAAGGTCACTGCTATATAGGTCCTGCTCCAAATTACGAAGGCGGTTCATTCTATATTTGCTTAGTTATACTAGTTTAACCGCATTAACAACGGGATGAATAACTGAAAGTAGGTATATAAAATTCGTAATTTAGATATTTTATAAGAATAAGGATTTCCTTAAGTTTGTTTTCTTCAGTACCTTAATGTAACTAACGCCGTGATTCATAAATGAAAAACTTTGCTCGGCAATTTATGTTAGGTGCTCTTGGAAACTGGGCATTATCATCAATCCATTACTGACTTATTGCTGAGCAGTATTTTCTTTCCGAATGTGATGGATCATGCCATCGTCCACCACGCTAATTTTGAGAACATTATGAAAAACTCCCAGATTTGTAGTTTCTCACGTTTTCTTTCGCCATTTAAGCAAGCGATAATTAATTTTTAATACGCACATAACTTCGAAAAATCAGAGGTGGGATTCGAACCCTGAATTCCCAGCGTGAGAAGTCGGAATCTTACCACTGAGCTATCAGTGAATAGTACCTACGCAGATACGCTATATTGCCTTTATAAATTGACCTACGGCAAAGCGGCAAGGCAACCTTCGTATAAAACAGGCTTCAACTGAATAACCGTGTTGCCTTTGACTTGAACTTACGCTCCACGATAATTATGCAAGAAATTAAAGTGTTGTTTGTTCACTGTTACTGTTATTTATTTTCATCAGCATAACGTAAGTAGTTCAGATATTTGAAACAAATGTATTACATATAAATATAACTTTTTTATCTGCCTGATTTGAATATCTCTTAACCTACGTTCTCAAAAGTAAACCCTTTGTAATCTTATAAGCAATCAATCTATCAAAACTAAACGCTTTGTTTAAATGTTGTCTTGTAAATGTTAATTCTGGAAACGGCTTAATCGATTTTGGCGAGACTTTTATTTTTATTTTATTTAATTATTTTTGTACACGACAATGTATAAGAAAACAGTGTTAATTAATTTTTTTTTCAAGATATTGAATTTTGTTTTGAGAATTGTATGTGTTGATAAGGCAATGAATATGGGCTACTTTTTATTCGAGTGAAAGTAAATAAAAAATATTTTGAGATACACTACGCATGTACTGAATGTAAATAAGTCCAACAACACAATGGTTTCTGTGTTTCACCATCCTATGAACTTTTTTCGTTCCACTGCTGGACATAAGCATCTCCCAAAGTGTGCCACAATATCCATTACATCCATTCAATCAAAAACATACAAGTTATTTTATATATTGTATACTATGTTATGTACGCAGTGATAGATTAGTGGTTAAGATTCCGGCCTCTCACACTGGGGGTCTGGGAATCGAATCCCGTACGCACCTCTGGTTTTTCGAAGTTATGTGCGTATTAGAAACTAATTGTCACTTGCTCTAACGGTGAAGGAAAACATTGTGAGGAAACCCACACATGTTCTCACATCAAACGTTCTCTGTTAAGTCCTCTAAGGGGTATGAAGTCTACCAATCCGCACTTGGCCAGCGTGGTGGACAATGGCCTAACCCTTTTCATTCTGAGAGGAGACCCGTGCCCAGCAGTGGTACATAAAAAGGTTTGGAGACCATACTATTTTGTTAGTACAGTAAATTGATTGACGTATCAATTGCCTTTAAAGAAAAATTAAATATCCTTACACTAGTGTAGTTAACATAATGAAGTATGTATATGTGGTCATTATTTATTGCAACTTGTTACTTCATTGTATTAAACTGTGTCATGATCAAAAACCGAATAATGCATACGTAGGTAAATACAATTTTTATTTTTATGTTCGCGTTCGATTTTAATACTCGAGAGCTGGGCGGTCGGTCGACTGGTTTGACCGTTCTAAAGTGATTTTTGATAGAGGCACATAGCATCTATAGATAACTGGTATTACACGTGAGTGCAAAGAAACACAAGCTCAGCACGCAAGTCGCTGAGTGGACGTGGTTATTCCGACATTGAATGATTTAAACTCTGCTTAAGTTAATCAGTTAACTTTAAGTCTGAAAGGAATAATGTTTAAGCTATACACTGCTATAAATCTACAGGATAATTGTTAAGGTAAGAACTATTTAAATATTGTTTAATTTTAAATGTATTGTTAAAATTGTTAAGTATTTTTTTTTTTTATTCATCTTTAAGCAATTTAAGGTAAGGGTGACAAAAAAAAAAAAAAAACTTTATGCCTAATGGCGTTTTCTACCCCGGAGAGTGTGATAATGTGTGATAGGCATTTGGTTACAAAATGGGTATATGATAAATCTAAGTTTTATTCAGTAATTTTGTGGGAAAAACCAGTAAAAATAGTTTTTATGGGAATAAACAGTAAGAAGTGTTTTACTAATGATTTAATATATAGAAAAGCGGGAAAAAATAACAAAAAAAAAATGTTATCCACTATAAAAATATTCATCGTCAAAATATGAAGCTTAAAAATGTATAAGACGTGAAAATATAAAATTAAATAGATGTTATCCTTTCGGTGTACAAGGAAAAATACTCACCGTCCAAATAATTTGTTTCAAAGTAGTTTTTTGTTAAGTGCTCAACATGACGGGTTTTGAGTATATATTTTTGTGTCAGTATTAAATTAATAGCCATAAACATTTATTGGCATTCTTATTACAGCCAAATAGATTAATTTAAACCAGTAAGCCTAATCTCCTCGCAACCGGTTTAAAATACACCGTAGTATGTAATATTAGAAACTCTCTTATACAAGAATGATGAAATAGCTTAATCACCTAACTAACGGCTAAGTAGCATAGTGACGTAGGCTTGTGGTTATAAAAGTAATATAACGAACGTAATTAAAAATGAAAGAAACAATATCAGTATGTAATTAAATGGAACTATACTCCATAATAATCATAAACCTGTGGAGTATATACCTACATAATCATATTAGTCCAGTAACTAATTAACATACTAAAAAAGTTTATGATGAATAGTTTCTAACAGTAAACTTTCATTTTATCAAAAGAGATTGAAAATAAAATATTTCGTTTATGTTTGTATTTAACACAATGCTACCATCGTGTTAAATAAGAAAAGAGACATTAATTTTAATAATAGTTATGTATATATCTGAATTATCAAAAAAATTGTTGCTATCAAACAAAGAAACGGCAAATGGCTTTCCCTTCATGGTTAAAATGGATACTCCAACTGGTTTGTCAAATAGTAACAATTTTCCTTGTTGAAACTTCCTATTTAGTCGAATCTTTATACAATTCTCATACGGTAATTTGTATAAGGATAATTTAGGAGGTGAAGCATAAGATCAAAATTATTTTGAATTTATGTTCGTATCATAATTACCTATTACATAATAAACTTTCTTTATTCATCTGCTACAACCGCAAATCAAATTAATTTTAAACCGCCATAATCTCTAAAGTGGAACACGGATACGCGTAAGGGCGTTTCATTTCAGCCTTAGCAATTGCCTATACATTAACGATTATTGCATAAGGTTTGGAATCTTTTCTAAGTTGATGAAGCTTTAGGATCGCTTTGTTCTAGTATTTGAGGTCACAACAAATTCAAGCCAATAACAAAAAAATACTGAATTATTAATATGATACATGCCATGTGGATTAATGTACCTGTAAAGATGATTAGTATTTTTTAATCTGTTTAGGTTACCCTAAGAGTTTTATTGCAGAAGCACCGTCAGTCATTTATACCTAATACCTATCCCTATTTACAACTGAGATGATGGGTCCTATTATTAATGCATTGAAATGGCACAGAAATATCACTTTTGAATCCCTCTTCTACGGCATCTAAGAGGCGGAAATATACCCACGGGTCTACATGCGGAATTTAATTGTGGATCCTAATGAACGGAATTGTCATTTGATAGTGACTGTTACCGCTCACAACACTTACAATATTATATATTGCTTTCAACGACTGTATGGTCCACGTTATGAGTCACCGCTTTTGGCAAAGAGGTTGAGCTCTTCGAACAGAAGCTAACAGAACAAAATGCCATGAGGTGATAATGAGAAATAGATATTAGATATAAATGACTGTGGCGGTGCTTCTGCAATAAAACTCCTAGAATAACCTGAACAGATTAAAATACAAATTATCTTCTTTATTTTACATTTATCTAAACAGATTAAAAAATACAAATTATCTTTAGATATATTTTTGTAGTTCAACTGCAGCAACACTAAGTGTATAACTACAACTCTTTTTATGTCGCACTGCTAGGCGCAGATCTCTCGCCACAACTGTGAAAAGCTTGGAGCATACTCCACCACGCTTTTCTAAAATGGATTGGTAAGTACGGGTTAGTGGCTGATCGGTGGGAAAAAACTATGAGCGCTTCAAGGTGGCGCCAAGGGTACAGTAACCATTATATGAGGCGTTCCAATTAAGTTTAATTTAGCACTCAAGGGTAGCAACATGTTTGCGATTTACTTCAGGTAGCGCTTGGAATTGATAATAGCTGACGTTAGGTGATTGTGGTTACTTATAACAGATGGATTAGTGTCTGGTCCTTTTTATTTCATAAAAACACATAGTTCAAAAAAAATATAAATATTTTATACAATTTTCATTTCTATTGCATTTTTCGTATTTCAGATGCGTATGTTACTGTTGTACCTGACGGTCCAAGTGTGTGCAAGCGTCGTATCGAGTTATGCGACTCAGAGAAAAGTGCAAGGCACTTTGTATCGATGGAAACAAATTGATTTCGATTATCCCACAACCGACGACAGGGAAGCAGCTATCAATAATGGGTAAAGTTATAATTGGAATTCAACAACATAAAATCGTCGATTTCTTTGTCAAAAGCAGATTGTTTGGTGAGAAATATCTAAAATGTTTGTATCAGTTTCCTTAAATATAACATTTAAATATAAACATAATAAAACATAAGTTTATTAATATGCATATGAAATGATTTTGTGCTCGAGATATATAATAATTTTGGGTTTATTTAACTAATTAAATTGGGTTTATTAAAACAGTGAACTCTTATGAGGTAGATCTTGGAAAATAAATATATAGATGGCTCACGTATATGAATATGTAAAAATTCAGCGTAAAAATACTGTAATGTCACTTCCTGTAATCTACGTTTGCATTTATCAATGTTTTCATTTCATAAATATGAATTTAGATGGCAGTTCATTGAATCTCCATTTCATCATTCAACACATATATTTGACGGCCCATATGACGCAGCGGTCGCTGGCTCTGACGCGCAGAGAGTTCCGGGTTCGATTCCCAGCCTGGCAGGCATCGAGTTAAGAATTTAGATTTCTGTTCTGATTCTAAGTGTTTGTACTTAACTTTGTAAGTGTTCATGGCGCTGACGACATAGGGAATCTTGATGTGAGGCTCTGAATGTAGAAAGCATATAAACTCTACACACATACATTTTATGAGTGTAGAGTATGTATGAGATGTGTGATATCAGTGCAGTGCACATTGTTTACTGTTAAATATAATACAGGCAATTCATTCAACGTAACGTAATACCGCTGGGCGTGGAGCGGTGGAGAAACCGCGTTTTTGTGAGCACTCCGCGGTGGAAGCGGGGTGTCCCGGCCAGTTTGTCAGCTCTGCCCGCCGTTGGGACACTCGAATCACCACCGTTAGCGCCTTATCCTAGCTGGGAATGGCACACCGCAGGTATTCCCCATTTGTAATGTTTATGATGACATTCATTTACAATTTACACAACAACAAATATAGTTTACAATACAATGCTTTATTTTCCTACTAGGTTGTTAGGTGTTATTTCTTTATAAACGTTCAATTCATTAAGTTCAGTAAATAGATGCTCATATGTTTTTTAGTGTTATTAAATTAGTTATTTGTGCCCTCTACTGTAATCCTCGTCTCCGACAATTGCGGAAAGGTTCTCTTGCCTCAAGTGGATCTTATCACTACGGCCATTTTCGGGTCTAAAATAATTGAAACTTTGGGCCGTAATACATCAGGCTTGTTTCCCATTTACTAAATGAAATAAAAATACAAAAAGTACTAAGTGATGTTTCATTTTAACAATTTTTTTATTTTCACCAGATAACTGTACGGGCTTCACATCAGTATTTCGAATGAACATAGATCACTGCGGAGTAATGTGGGTCCTGGACTCAGGCCAGATTGAGGCATTCGAAACTCCACGCCAAATCTGTCCACCGACCCTCTTCGCGATAGATTTGGAAACTGATACAGTAATCCGACGGTTCCCGATACCAGAACAATTTGTATTGCAAAACTCTCTTATAACTAACCTCGTGGTTGATTCAAGAGATGCTCGTTGCAGAGACCTTCACGTGTACATTGCCGATGCGTGGCGATTTGGACTTATCGTCTTCAGGAACGCCGATAGCGCCTTTTGGAGATTCAGCCATTATAGTTTTTATCCGGAACCTCTTTTGTCTAATTACACACTGCATGGTCTCAATTACCAATGGTCTGATGGCATTTTCGGAATGTCGTTAGGAAAACTTCACCTCGGAGATCGTTTATTGTACTATCATTCGATGTCAAGTTCTCTTGAATTTTTTGTAAACACGTCGGTCATCCGAGATCCCACGCGAGTCGATAACGCCGTAAGTGAGTTCAAACTTCTTGGTGAGAGCCGTGGCCCAGCGGGGCAGGTGTCCGCCGCAGCCATCGACCGCAACGGTGTCATGTTCTTTAATCTTATTTCGCAAGATAGTATTGGATGTTGGAATACACGCAAAGAATATAAAAATGAAAATTTAGGTATAGTCGCACAAAGCGATAGAATTTTAGTATTTCCTAACGATTTAAGAATAGATCATGAAGTGCAGCAAGTTGTATGGATAATAGTGAATAAACTGCCTATGTATCAATTTAATTTGATAAATCCGGAAGAGTTTAATTACCGCGTTATGTACATAGATCCAGTTGCGGCAGTCGAAAATACTGTATGTGAACCACACCCTAATCGTTATTAGTTGTCAATTAAACATTTTTTTTATTTGCAATTTTTGTTTCATTATTTATTACTAAGAATCGCAGTGAACATGGATTTTGTTTACTATTTTCGTTTTGTTGCTTTGTAAAATGTTAAGTTGCTATATTTTCAAGCATATCTTTCAATAAATAGATACATTTTCTTTCTATCTTTTATCATGTGGATGTGGATTCGGATTGTGGTGATATTTTGTTGATTGACGATTTTTTCTCTCTCTTGATATTGCTTTTTTGCAATTTAATTCTGTCAGTTATAATACGGTTTTTTATCTTATCGTGAATACTTTTTATGCTTTCAGCAGATCCCGACTTTTTATCAGTACATGATGATTTATTCTGACTTTTTAATCGGCAAGCAGTATTTATGGCCTTACATTGGACATCTTTATTTATTCCATCTCTTTTGGAGGTGCATTCTTTAGCGGCCTGTGATATATTTTTGCACGATTCTCTGCGTATATTTTCTTGTATTGGCGGATTATGAACTTCTATTTCAATGGACTTTGTTTTGCGCGTTATCTCATAACTTATAAAATTTTGACACTGTACATTATCGACATAGCTACTATGCTCATTTTTTTCAGATTGACTTTTAGTAAAAGTATTTTTTACCTGTATTAAATCATGTTCTGAAGCGGTCCGAAACAAATCTGAAGATTTTTTCATAAAAATTTGCGGGTAATCTGTTAAATACGAAGCTGCCTTGTTTTTACTGCTTCCGATGTGTGGTGGAGTGTCAGTATCGTCATTGGCCACTGCTGTACATTTTAACACATCTAGTCTATTGATCATTATGTGTGAACTTGTATTAAAAAGTGTGACAGTACCCGCCTCTTCCTTTTTTAAATAGGCGGCAATACGCAATAACATCAAGCCGAACTGTTCTAGAATGCGATCGGTATCAGGCGGTAACGCTACTTCATTTCCGAACCAGTCCTCATATGTGCCTATATCAGATACTGTTCTGTTAGAAGTAACGGACAGGGGGCACATAACATCTAAACTGGCTATATCATCAAGATTATCAGCGGGCGTTGGTGTTATAGTTTTGAGGTTTTGATTGGATATTGCATCAAACATATGCATAGAAGTATTTCTCTCTCCGTATCTGTATAAAAGTAATAATAATTGTCTAAGTACATAAATAAAAAATTACACTTTCTACACTAATAGCGCCACACTACGTTTCACTATTTATTATTATTTAACACTGAGCAAAATCAAAAATTTCAATTCATCATATACATGTTTGTTGATTCCGAAAATAGAACCGCCACTGCGCCACAGGGGTCATCAAAATGGAATTTATTATTTTAATAAACTAGAACTTTGTGGCCTATTGTTTTTTTTTTACTATTACACCGCTATAGTATTGCCAATGCACCACAAAAGTCTCGAAATCTGAAGGGTGTATGAAGATTTACAAAGATCGCGAGGTAAAGCACTCACAGACTGGAAATTAGTTTTCTTCTTAATTGGTCTTCGTCTTGCAAGGATTTAGTTCTTCGTCTACGAACAGCCAACTCTAATCCATAATCATGGTCATTTGGCGGGAGAATCGCTGGGAATGTTTTAAATGCAGCCGTCATTTTTAATGCATGATAATAGCTATAAAAATAAAAGATTTTCAAATGATTTGGAATATCATATCTTATTTCTGTGTTATGCCTAAAAATAGACATAATAAATATACCTGAAAACGAGCAACCACATGTAGAAAGCTGGTGTAATAGATGCTATCTTTACGATTAAAAACTTGATGCAAGGTGACCTGGCGGGCCCCAACAGTACGCAAGTTCCAAGACCAAGGGCCAAGCTCATGAGTTCGCATAGCAACTTTCTAATCGCAGCCAATAACAGCCATGGGAGAACCAAGGTGGGACGCTCTTCCTGTACAAAGATAAGATAAAAGCATTTTCTTTTGTTTATGGTACTTGGTGGCGAACGAGCATGCCGTTTGCATGACGGTAAGTCACTGCACCCGTGGACATCTGTATCGACCCTAAATACCGACTTTTACGGTCCACGCTACCCGTACGGCTCGCACGTACACGGCGTGTGCCGCCGTACTGGAATACGTCTATTGCGGTACGCGCCGCACGGGTGGATGGTTTCGAATATTAGTGCCGCAGTCAATGTGTTAAGGACTAAGTTGGAACGTCTCGTGTAATCGTTTGAAAGGTGGTAGAACTACAGGTCATCCGGGGAAGTACCACCGCCGCCCCCATAATTCACAGGGAAGCAGTATTTGTGTTTCGAATGGAGAGGAGCAGCCGGGCACACTTACAGCGAGGCGACTATCTTTAGGAGTAATGATGCATCTATGTACGACCTCACACAGAACTTCAGTTTTGTTTCAGATTAAATGTAGGTGACCATGGGCTACAACGATCACTTAAAATCAGGTGTACTGCAAGCTCGTTTGTTCGTTCGTTCGAACATAAAAAAAAGTCTCACCCTTACCACAATAGCTTGTAACACTGCCGCTATAAGACAGAAATAAGTATGGCGGTAGAGCTTCCGACATCTAACTACGAGGAGAATCTATCAATTACAAACTTCTAATAGTTGGACCCGACATAATAAAGTAGAACTATTTACGAGTATGTGTCCTAGAGTGATCGGATGTTCGAACATGCTTGTTTATGCCCCCGACAACTAAACAGTTCATATTGTTTACAGAGAAACCTAAACCTTTTAAATTTATACTTTTATTCTGTTACAATTTATCAAAATAAGATTACTTATATAAAAAAATAATATTCCTTCACACGTTTATAATGTCAGGTGCGTGCAAAGCCAAAGACAATGACTAGTGGGTGCATAAATCTATTATATACAGCCAAGATAATACTATTAATGGGTAATTTATGTTTATACACTGCGGTATACACGGGAAAAAACGTTAAAATCCATTATTATTGGTCTCCCGCGTGTATCATGGCACATACTATGGAGAGGTCAATTTCATCTGAATCGATCATGTGCAAATGACTATATTTAAATACAACAGTATGCTGTTAAATTGTAAAATACCCATTTAAATCGATCAAGTAGTTTTGAGTGATTCGCGGACAAATATACAAACAAAGAGACAAAAATTGAAAATATAACTGTTTTGTGTTCAGAAACTACTAAATAATTTTCATAAATATTTTCAATGTACAGATAGCTCTGTTACAATTTTATATATGTAGACATAAAAATCACTAAGTCCCTTGTACGATAAATAACATAAATGGCCAACAAATATAAAATAATAATTATATATATTCTATATATATTGTATATGCATATATTGGTAACTAAGAATTGTTAAGTAAGTTAAGTAACGAAAGTAAACTATCAATATTCTTGTGCTGTAGTCAACTAACTGACATGTGTAAATTAGATTTACTGATTTCCAACACATTTTCGCATGCAAGGTATAGGTTTTCTGGCTTGCGTTTGGGCAACAATTTAGAATGCAGAGTAGGTATAGCTTAATATTGAATAAATGGAAAACAGGTCCGTAACTAGTGCTATTTGTAGTCAAACGGTTATTTTTTGCTTT
>DWKL01003705.1:0-11252 GCA_018249415.1 Phareas burnsi
TTTATTTATGTAAGACACTAGCTTTAACATATTGACTGCGGTAAACGCACCTCTCGTGTTTGACTGTCCGCGCCACCCGTGTGGCTCGCACGCATACGGTGTGCCGCCGTACTGGAACACGCCTGTAGCGTTACGCGCCGCACGGGTGGATTGTTTCAAATATTGCCACCGCAATCAACGTGTTACCTTGCCTCGTTAACTATAAGGATGTAAATATTGAAAATTTTTGCAAATATATCATTTGCAAAAACCGTACAGACGGTCTCAATTCGTCTCTTATATATTTATTGCTCGGAAAACACAAATACCTGCGTATATGTATGACTGACTTATAACTGACTTCCCGTATAACTGACGTCCCGGAGGAGACGTTGTCAATTCGTCGCTTATATTTTATAACATTTGAGACTATGAAATAAGATTAATTGTATACATTTTTATGTAATGTAATTGTATGTGCGTATGTGTGTACGTAGGGACGATACAGTATAGTTCGATATATTCGTGTAAATGATAAGTCACTTTTTTATTGTTTGGTAAGTACCTTTTCTTAAACGTCATAATAATATAAGGCAAAGTGATGAGAACTGGTGGAGCTATTCGCAGTAATGATAGATGGTAGAGCTATAGTTCGTCCAGGGGAGGACCACCGCCGCCCTCATAATCCATCGTGAAGCAGTTTTTGTGTTTCGGTTGGAGAAGTGCGTTTGCCGAGCACACTTACAGCGAGGCGACCGTCTTAGTCCTCAGACGTAGCATGTATGTACGACCCCAGACAGAACTTCAATATTGTTTGACGTTAAACGTGGGAATCATGGGATGCAATGACCACTTAACATCAGGTGGCCTGCTCGCTTGCTTGATACTTTTCTAAGATGAAAAAAAATCCGAAAAAATAATTAATCCAACGCTACCTAAATGATAATTTTATCCAAGTTTCTATTTACTTATTACCTACGTAATTAACAAATATATATAGTAAACAGTAAAGGAGGCGTACCAAGGATGTTTAATCTTAAACAAATCGACATGAGAAATTTTAACTAAGTATCCGAGTAGTTTATTTTAGAACATTGTTTATTTTGTTAGAGCAAATAGGTTACTATCAATATTCATTGAGCAATCTTAAAGTAAATCTGTCAGGGAACCGCAATCAGGGAGTAGGGCGTAATGTTTATTTTTGTAGGCGTTGTGTAAGATATAAACAGCAATACCGTGCTTCGCAATACATATTTGAGGCTCACGATGCTTCATTGGCATCTTTAAAAGTACCGTAGTTTGCCTTCGTATTTAAAATAATTTTAAAACATTTTAAAAACGTGTACAAAAGAAATTACAACAGTTAAAAGTCGTTCATGCAGGTGGTAGATCGTTCGTCCGAGAAAGTACCACCGCCGCCCTCATAATTCGCCTTGAAGCAATTTTGGTGCTTCGGTGCGGTGCGGAGGTACGGTTGCTGGGTATACTTACAGCGAGGCCACCATCTCAGGACTCAGGAGTAGTGACGCATATACGCACCACCTCACACAGAGCTTTAGTTTTCGTTGAGGTTAGATGTTGGTGTCCATGTGCTGCAATGACCACTTAACCTCAGTTGGTCTGGACGCTCGTTTGCTACTCTTTGAACATAAAAAAAAATATGTTAATGGTTGTAAGAATGTATAGTTTCATTCCCATTTACTGGGCTCGTCCGGTTTTCACCGCTTCACCGTCCAGTTTCCGTTTGTTCGCGTGCAAGGGCTTACTTTTGGCAATCACCGAGATCCATGACTTAGTTCTTTAAAAAAAACTTTAAATATGTTCATTTAATGTCGACATCTTTTGGCCAATTCGCTGACAATATTGTAACCCCTAAGAGATTTATACAACTAATACAGACGAAGATATGGCACGCCGATTTATAATAAGAATTTAGCAATGTTAGTAGACTTATAATTTATTAATAATAAAAATCTCTCATCTTTAAGTACATTGATAGATATTAATTTTATTGCGTTGCTTCATCACCGTGAGTATTGTTGTAAACAACAGAGAGGTGGAACGAATTTCTCCTGAGGTATTCCCGGTGCGCTATGACATGGGGTTTATTCAAGAAAGGTGCAAAAAGAGCTCTCCTTCAAAGCCGGCGATGAATTGGCGACTCTTCTTGTGTTGCAAATGTTCTTAGGCGACGGTGACCACTTTCCATCTGGTGGCCCGTTAGCTTTATCTTTTTAGTTATAAAAAAAATGAAAAAAAAGAGTCAGTAGGCAGTACGTTTCAAAGGGGTACTTATCAAGATTAGTGCAAAACTATACCATTCAGTTTGAATGCTTGCAGTGCCAGTGACGACGAGGATAGCGACGGACCGCACCACAGTGTACGCCGGTGCGGAGGTGAACATCCCGTGCGCGGTGGACGGCTACCCCATGCCCGACGTGTACTGGAGCAAGGACTCCGTGCGCCTCGCGCCCAGCGACCGCATGACGCTCACGGGTAAGGCGCTTTACTTTGGAGCTAGCGACTCTGTACTGTAGCTCGGTAGTTAGGAACTGGTGGAGCTCTTCGCAGGAATAATAGGTAGTAGAACTATAGCTCTTTCGGAGAAGGACCACCGTCGCTCTCATAATCTGCGGTAAACAATGTTCGGTTGGAGAGGTGCGGTTGCACAGCACGCTTAGGTACAGTTAAGCGACATCTTAGCGCTTAGCGACTTTAGATAGAGCTTTATTTCTGTTGGGGTAGATGTAAATGTCCATAGGCTATATTGACCACTTAACTTTATGTGACCTGTACGCTCGTTTGCTACTCTTCAAACCTTCAAAGATGCTAGTACCCTTCGTGGTGCGATTCCAAAGTTACCATCGTACCTGAAGTTTACAGAAAACTCTCAGGCATGCAGGTTTCCTCACGATGTTTTCCTTCACCGTTAAAGCAAGCGATAATTAATTTTCAATACGCATACAACTTTGAAAAATCAGAGGTGCGTACAGGATTCGAACCCCGGATTCCCAGTGTGAAAGGCCGGAATCTTAACCGCTAGACTGTCACTGTTTAGTTAAATGTTTTAGTAAATATTATTGTAAGTAAATATTTAATTTTGTGATAAAACAAACATTTGACGTTGTTCCAGACGCACGACTGACGATATCCAACGCAAACATCAATGACAGTGGCTTGTACGGCTGCCACGCCAGCAACCCCTACTCGTCACACTCCTCCACCGTTCAGATCACCGTGCAAGGTATCTTTAAATATACTTTTATGATTTCAGAATCAAAAACCTTCATACAATATATTGACCGATTTAGTGCATGAGTGTCGGACTTCCAATAACATGGATATACTTACTCAAATTGATTACAAAAAGATCACTCAAAAGATATCAGTAACAAAATTGTTTGCGAGAAACCGACCCTACTATTCAAATCAACATTAGTCTTATAGAAGATAACAAGTATTGATTTTGAATGGGGAAACTCAGTTTGAATACGTACTATAGGGAGCGCCAAACTTTATGACCGCTCTGAACATTGTGCGATTTTAAACTTGTATAATTATAACATGTCCCAATAAAAAATGCAATGCATCACAAACAGCGGCTCTTGTACTTGTGTCCTGCTCACACATTATGTATAATGTTTTATGTAATGCACCTAAAGAGAAAACTCAAATTTTAAACGTACTATAGTTAGCGTCAAACTTTATGACCGCTTTGAACAAGATGCGATTTTAAACTTGTATAATTATAACAGGTCTCAATAAAAATGTAATGTAATCATCAGTAATAGCGGCTCTTGGACTTGTGTCTCGCTCACACATTGTTTATAATGTTTTACGTAATGCCTCTAATAATTACTGTGAATTGTTTTCCAGGTCTGTACATCCCGGCGAAGTGCACAGACAATCCCTATTTTGCCAACTGCGCTCTCATCGTCCGCAGCAAATTCTGCAAACATCAGTATTACTCCAGGTACTGTCAATCGTTTAATGAATAAAATAGAATTATTAAAATGGGGTTGCAAATGGCCATAGGCGACGGTGACCACTTACCATCAGGTGGCCCGTTTGCCGTGTCGCTAGATTTAGATATAAAAATGGAAAAAATAATAATAATAAACAATTCGTTATATTTAACTTTTATTATTAAAATTAATTATTATATAAAGTAATGCATTTTGAAATCACCTATAATTATTATAACTAATTTATATTAATCTTAAAGTTATTCCTGTAGTGTTGTATTGACTTCCCAAAAGGAGATATTTTGGATCCTATTTTATTTTCGACTTATTAAAATGAATCACGTGGGCTTATTTACCGCGATGCCACAGATAGTGTGAAGTTTCCCATTATTACAGTTTTTCCATAAGTAATCACAAGATAATGAACATTCCACTAAATGGATTCTAGAAATGTTATTACTATAGGGAGTTATGGAAGCAGCGATAGGCTAGTGGTTAAGATTCCGACCTCTTAAGCTTGGTGTCCGGGTTTCGAATTCCACACGCACCTCTGATTTTTCGAAGTTTTGTGCATGTTAAAAATTAATAACGGTGAAGGGAACCTACACAGTGTTAGAGTTTTGTATATTTCTGGAAGGTATGTGAAGTCTACTAATCCGCACTTGGCCAGCGTGGTGGACTATGGCTGTTTTTTCTCATTCTGAGAGGAAAGTCGTGCCCAGCAGCGAGACATTAATGGGTTGATAATAATACAGAATTATCTGTTTTATTAGGTTCTGCTGCAAGTCTTGCGTGGAATCGGGACAGCTGAACCCGCAGGAGCTGGACATGCAGGCGGACGAGGCCTGGAGGAAGAGGAAGTAGATACTCCGCGACCGCTTCACTAAACCCAACCGGTCCTTGACCGACCTTCATGTTTCTTCATGTTATTGAGAAAACAAAGTCGGTTAGGTTACACCCCAGGCAAATATAAATGGATACCAACCCTTTTTGTAATCACGTTCCCGAATGTGACGACTGCTTCTTCTTCTGTATCAAATATATACGAAAGATAATTACGAAATATTCAATAATTACATATTTAATCTTATTGACGAAATTTACAAAATAATTTATACAGCCGATGTTTTTTTATATTTATTAATTTTTTCTCACTTTGGCGCACCTAAAATGATTACGGTCTTTGCAAAATTTGCCGCTTGAACCTGAGTTTTGTGATTGCACGCGTAAATCATACAGTAAAGTTAAATAATAAATACTACAAACATACCATATATTTTTAAACAAACTTAGTTCGAAAGACAGTGAATAATGCTGATTCGTGTTCGGTTTAGTGCAGTCGGTTGTTACAAAGCAAACTTCGGTCAGACTAGCATTTACGGAACACTCGTGCCATAACGAATATAGGTGTTCTTCCAACGATCTGACAGATGCATTCGATACGATTACTTACCTCGTGGCGAGTGCGGTCGCACCGCACCACGCTGTCGCGCGACAGCCGACAATACCAATAGATTTACTGTAGATAGGAAATATTTTTATAGTAACATTTATGTAAATAAATATTTTTATGTCACAAACGCCATCTGTGATGGAGATCGACGTTCATAATTATGTTCACTTTGCTGTAAGCGACTCGAGCAATACCGTTCGTTACTTGTATTTGACATTTAATAAGCATTGTTACAGCTGTTTCGTACCTGGAAACGATTAATGATAATTCATAAGTAAGCGTTGCAATGCAGACCAGACTAGATGATAGGAGTTAAGTTTACAATGCGTATGTGCGAGAAGTACGCGCTTATCGCGCCCCTCCACGGTCGACCACCGGGTGACAGACCGCTTCCGCGGGAGCTCGTAGGGCCGGCGTCCTCCGACCATCAAGGGACGACAGCTAGACGAACGATCAAGTACACCGCGACCATTCACTAAACAGTGGGGATGGTATATGACTCTATAATTGCGCATTTTATTATAATATTTTAATTAATGTTGTGGTATAATGTGCTGTTATATTAGTCGCCGGGAGATGCTTATCATCTGAGAACAAGCCCGGGTAAAGACAGAACCCACGAAACCCGAATTCCCCCCACCCCTCCTCTGAGGTGCATTCGTGCTGTAGGGTATGACAGGCCGGTAGGGCCGAAAAACCCAGTTTCCTTCGTTCGTAATCAACGGGTTAAGCAACTGTGAGGGGTCTCATTACACTAGACGCTCTTCATTGTCGAACATAAAAGAGCAAAAGTAAAAATATAGCCCTTTTTGGTTTCAATAGATACATTATTTATTTGATAAGCTGGTTGTATCGACGTGCACTAAATTAATCTGTGCCTACATTTTTATACAGAAAAAATACTTTAAAGTAATTGGTATCGCAAATAGAGACAAGAAACTCGTCTTAAATATATTTAGGGCCCTACGAAGTAATGCTTATACTAAGTTATAGTTAGTCATAGTCAAGATTAGTTATCGAGTCATAATAATTTCGTTAAGTGGATTTTACTTTGTGACGATGTAAATAGACGAACAATAAAATGCGTATTAGTATTTATATATTGGTTTTATTTTTATCCCAGTGTTAAAAATGATGCATGGATTTTTTTCCATTTACAATTATGTATACCTTGTGAGACACGCAGTCCTGCGGCTTGCGTAGATCGTAACGAAGCTACAAATTCAGTGTACCCAGAAGTGGGTTAAATCCAAAACTTAAAAATGACATGAAGATCTCGCTCATATATTTCTGTGTTAGAGTACTTACTACAGAGGTAACAACAGTATTATTAATAACCTTTAAACGCACTATGAAAATTACTTTGTACTTTTTAAGGGTATATTGACAGAGAGATGTAAGTAATCTTTCATGAAAAATGAACCACACGACCACGGGAACTAAACATCGTCATCCGACTAGTTAGTGGGACAAAAAGGGCACATTCCCAATAGTTTTACCGTGTAGCCTTTTCAGTTGAACCATTGGGAATTTCCTTCCCAACACACTGACTGAGAAGAATTATTCCTTTTTTGATATTTTCTGGATTGTCTATCAAACACTTGGACCTACATTGGGTGGATGGTTTCGAATATTAGCGCCGCAGTCAATGTGTTAAGAAGCGACAGCTCACACCTCACAAACTGGGCCAAGTGAAGGACGTCGAATGACATTCAAGTAAAAGTCACCGAGTGCAGTAACATAAATCTTTATTTACATACCGAAATTCACAGTCAATTTAACATGTAGACATCCTAAGTTCTGCAATGAAAGTACAGCGAGAGACATCGAGGGAGATCTACTGATGTACTGTATCTATGTACACCCGAGCCGGCCGCCGCCGCGCGCTCAGCACCACTTTACACTAACACACACCGCCCGCTCGGCCGCCGCGCGACTCCCGCGCGGACCGTGAAGTGAATCGGCTAGGCCTGTACATATTCTACTACCGTGTGCTAATTTATATATATTCCCACTATTTAGCTCGTTCCGTCGTTCCGCCTTCCGCTAAGCTCCCTAACATTAATATATAGCGAATACAAATATTACTTAATACGAATATTAATCAAACTCAATAAAATATTTTTTATATACATCGAAATTATAATTTAATATACATAGTGATAAACGCTCGCCCGGCCAGGGACCGCGCGGCGCGGGCGCGCGCTACGGTATATAAGAGCGCCCGCGCGCCGCGGTCTCCGCGCCGGCGGTTCTAAATGACTTAGCATGCAGCGCAAGGTTCGTGACATAAATATAAGGGCTCGTTCCTAAAGAGTATTATCCAACTTCGTTAGAGGTAGTCCAATGCAATACGTCGCGCTGCGCGCCGCCGACTCCGGCCGCTATACGATTCATAGAGTACGTCGTCGGCCCGTTAACTGTCTCCTACCTAGCTTACCGGGTCACGTGCGGGCCCCATATAGTATCACAATACGTGTCGAATCAAACGGAGCTCCCACTAAATGCTAGTAAAATTCCTACCACAAAGAAAAAATAATATAAAACGCAACTTCTAACAAGAGTAAAATTCACCTTGCGCGTTTTACGGTCGCGCGAGCCGCGCACCGGCCGCGCGCGTCTCGCGTGACGTCAGCGGGTGAGGGTGGAATGCGCCGCGCGCATCGGAGTCGCGCGAGCCGCGCACGAGCACGCGTTCACACGGAACGCCCGTCACGCGCGACGTCAGTGGGTGGGGTAGAATTCCCAGTCGCGCGAGCCACGCAAGGAACACACACACGCGCCCACGGAACGCTCAGTCCAGCACCTGCGACACGATCTTCTCCATGTCGTGGTCGATCTCGTCGGCGGTGGGCGCGGCGGGCGCGGGCGGAGGCGACGCGGCGGGCGGCGCGGCGGGCAGCGTGAAGGGCTCATCCAGCTCCTCCAGCCCCGCCGGCACCGGCAGCTTGCCGAGCTCCTCCTGCAGCTTCACGTAATGCCGCTGCGAATACAATGCATCATTCGATTAACGGTTCAACTTTACTTCTCCTTATAGCTTAGAAGTAGCAAACGAGCCTACAGTCTACCTGATATTAAATGCTCTCTATCGCCCAACGATAACAAACTCCATATATGTATAACAGGAGCTCTAACTGGAGTAAGTTATACATGTGTCCTGTCCTGTCTTGTCCTTAAGAATTAAATTGAAACACCTTGTATATATGTCCCTTTTTCACCACACCCCTCAAACCAGAACACAGCAGGCTTAAAGACTGCAGTTATAAGGCCACGAAGCCTCAAGAATCGAATCAAGGAAAATTGTACCACCTTGAAACACGCGCTTTCGCGCTTCGGAGGGCACGTAAAGCCGTCGGTCCCGATTGTTTTCATTGGATAGCAGTCATCAAACCTTATCGGAGGCCTTGTGAGAGGTTTGAAAACATTCGACACGGGTTGGCTACTAATCTGTATCTCCACCTATCCGCATTGGAACAGCGTGGTGGAGTATGCTCTAAGTCTTCCTCGGTTGTGGAAAAAGACCTGTGCCCAGCAGTGGGACATTAATGGGTTGATGATGATGATGATGATGATGAAGAAGAATTCATAATATCTTTAAATATCAATCGTAGCGTATAGTTATTAAATAATAAATATATATGAATAAACAAAAATGGCGGATCTTTTATCATCAAAATATTCAATTTACAATTCATCAAAATATTTAATTTATAATTTTCATTAATGCTTCTCGTCGCAAACCAACCAAATGCGAACCAATGACGTTAACCATAGTCTTTATTTATTTTCCCATTGTGGATAGTATTTAATTGTATTTGTATATTGTATAACAATAAGCTATCGGGTACCTTCAGCGCCATCAGGTTGAGCTGTATGCTGCGCTGCGTGCGCTCGTCGCCGCTCTGCCCTTCAAGCTCTGTGATCCAATTCGCTACAGTCTGCATTATCTCATTACGCTTGATCCAGAAGTGTGTTTGGATCACCTGATAATTACAAAAATATATATAAAGTTAGGAAATAACTATTTTGCAACAATCCGCGACTATCATGTATGATGGTATATATTTTCCCAGGACATGCAGTGTACACCGCCCTGCCTCCCGCGTGCACACATACAGAGGCAGGAAACAAAATATACACCACCGTACGTACCACTACCAACACCTATTTCGCACTAAAACGGAACATTATCAACGCAAATTGACTCTACGACGGTTAATCGCTAAGTCACTTAACTATATAAAAATATATGTCTTTCGATTTATCATATTTTTTTTATGTGTACATTCCATATACTACTAGCCACATAGTCTTGGGGACTATAACTACGAAACTGCCAGTTTGAAGTCTACCAACCGATTCATTTTATTTTCTATGATAAAACCTGGGTACGACAGTTGACCGATAATATCATGTAACCTCCTTGAAGCAGGGCTCCGGCGAGCGCAGATGGTCCAGCATGGCCCAGCGTACGCAGGCCTGGTAGATGTTAGAGTTGTACTCGAGGGAGGCGCTGTTGCCCACGCGGGTGCCCCGCGAGCGCTCGTAGCCCGGCTCGTTGAAGTACGGCTCCGGCACCAGGATCAGCGACTGGATGGACACCAGCACCTGGGGACGTCCGCCACAGCTTTAATAGACATTCTACATTACTTTTTTATAGCATGCAAATAGCAAACGAGAACGCATTCCACCTGGTTGTTAGTGGTAATCAACGCTGAAAAAGATCGAAGACCTCAGAGCCCTTTGGGATCGGCCCAGTTGCGTTACTGACCCTGGGAACTGAGTTGGGATGCCTCATATAAGTGTCTCTCCTCGATCACACCAATGTCTGTTTGCTATTAGATTGTATGATACATTATTTCACAACATGATGCGGCTATAACGGCAAATAATTGCAACGTCAGTAATATTAAATTGATAAGACAAACCCGCCTGCGACAGGACCGAACGCTATATTTTCAGGAGTATGTATGTTTGTATATTTCTTTGGCACGAGCTGTGACCTTGACGGCTTTATGGATTTTAACAAAGTATCGGTAGATTCGTATTAGTAGCGTGAGTGAATTACACATTGTATATGCGACTTAACAAATTGTTTTTGCAGTGGAGTCTTTTGTTTCTAATTGAATTTGTCTTGTTTCAATTAACATTTATGTTATTAAAGTTTCTTTATGCAATGAATATATAAGTAAAATGTTTTTAGTTTGTCTGCAACCGAAGTACGGTTCCATCCACCCATTAGCCTTTTAAAGTCCACAGCTGGACATAGGCCTTCCCTAATCGGCACCAATCCAACCGGTCCTGTGCTTCCTGAATCCAGCGATTAGCCGCTGTCTTCTTCGAGTCATCAGTCCACTTCGTCGGGGGGCGACCTGTGCTCCTTTTGACTACACGTGGTCGCCACTCGAGGACCTTCCTTCCCCAGCGGTTATCAGTCCTCCAAGGTGCTACCAAACAAGTTTCTTTGCCGTACGGTGTGACGTTCGCACTGACCTGCAGGAAGCTGGACGTGTGCGCGTTCCACTTCTCCTCGGGGCGGCCGTGCCACGTGTTGAGCACGGAGAGGCACACCTTGCCGTCGTTGTACAGGTTGGGGTTGAAGCGCACGGAGTGGCGGCCCGTGGTCTCCAGGTTGATGAGCATCGGCACCGCCGGGTACTCCGCCGGGAAGTACACGTCCAGGATGAAGCAGCCGTTCGCGTACGGCGTGTCCGACGGGCCAGTTATCAACACCTGGAAACGCAACACAGGCATGAAATTAAATAATATTATTAGTGATATATATATTTTTTTGTTGTAAAGTAGCAAACGAGCATTCAGGCCACCTGATGTTAAGTAGTCACCACAGCCCATGG
>DWKL01003706.1:0-11251 GCA_018249415.1 Phareas burnsi
GGCCACTTAACATCAGGTGGCCTGCATGCTCGTTTGCTACTTTACAAATATAAACATAAATAAATAAATAAAAACAAGAGCATCGGTAAAAGATATGCGATTAAAGTACTACCGTCAAAACCCAGCCATGACCAATAACTTCCTTATTCCGTAGGTGGTCAGGAATAAACAATGTCAAATGTGTTGTATATTATGTGGTCACTGCCACTGGACATCTCTAACTAAATAGAACAGAATATAGAAAAGTAGAACTGGAGACCAACGTGAACCTGCAACCGACTAACATGCGCGTAGAAGTTTGAAAACCTCATATAATAGTTCCGCCTAACCATAAAGTTCATTTCCGAATACAGCAGTTATACGGTACAAATGCGCGTGGTGATACTGCTGTCAAACCGCAAAAAATGTTGGTATATGTAATGCGACCATTTCTATTTTTAGTTAATACAGGAAATTATTACAGTTACAACGACGACAATTAGTCATAATAAAAAAAACGGTCAAAACCTTTTATTTAAAAAAAAAAGAATTATTTTCAAATAATACCTCGAATTTTTATTGCATTCGTTCTATGCTAATGAGAATTTCAAAAGAAACAAATCCAATTATTATTAAAAAAAAAATTGTTTGTTTGTTTTACATTTTGAAAATCCTTAAGAAATTTTGAGTCTATGTCAGGGCATTAAGTGCAGTTAAACATACTCTAATGTTGTTTTGCTGAAAAAGGGACAATTCTGCTTCCCAAAGCTTTTATTGGGGGCACTCGGACGAAATATCGGAAAAAGGGATAGCCCTTTCCAAAACGGGTATGGATACATCAAACATCAATTAATCTTGTGGATACATTTAAATTTTTAATAGAGCGCTTACCACTCTGAAACAAGTAAAGCAGACATAACAAGCTTCATTTCATAATGGCTCTAAAACTCATTACAATTAATGTAGCTCGTTAGCGAAGTAGATTTACCTAAACTTTAACAGGCAACACGCAGGTTGTTTTAAAAGGTAAGTTAAACAATATACATAACCCTTTCTACACTCATATTCAGGATTCTCTACGCTATAGATACAATGGACGCTTAAAAAAGTTTACGCAAACACCCAGACCCAGAACAGAAACCTAAATTCATAATTTACAAGTAACTGCGTACCAGGCCGGGTATCGAACCCAGAATCATCTGCGAAACGGACCGGTATGGTTATTTATCATGTGGTTGTAGATATTGTGTTCAGGATCCGTAGTCACTGTGACCAATAACTATTCAGTTAGAATTTTTTTTTTGTTTTGGATTTTGGATAAGGGTTTTGGATAACAATAGAAATTCAAATATAGTGAAAGTATTCATTAAGTCAGCTGTACCCTTGAACTCCCTTAATCTTGTATATCCTTACTTTGTTTCTAATATTTATTACGTAGAAATCAGTTCTAATATTCATTACGTAGAAATCAGTTTGTTTTTTTCTCACAAGTAAACTCTACTCAACTAATCAGCTCATCTATATGAAATTGGTAGATAAAATCTGTTTGATGGAGACGAACGTTACTTTTGACTTGGGAAAATTGTATAGATCCCAAGAGAATAATAAAAAACGCAGAAATTTACCCAACTTGATACAGGTTTGATACTCCAATGTTGTTGGAAAAAAAATTAAGTACTTGTATAAAAACTTTTGACTGTTATACGAACAGTCGATTCAATCCACGAAATTAGATCAAATTACCATTAACTTATGTTTATTAATGATTGGTAACCGTTAATTCTAAGATTAAAGAAAAAATTGTTAGTAGTTCAATTCCAAAAGTATCGTCGTCACACTTGTTTCCGGATTTATCATTAAAGTTAAACGCTCCTGTGTTCTGGATCGAAGGGTATGGTATGGGAACGATAATGCGAGGAAGACTAACTCAGATATCAGGGGTAATATGCACCTGTGGCCGACGTCAGTTAAGAATTTAATCCTATTTAAGGTTGATTAGTGATGTCCATGGGTGGCAGTGCCCACTTACACTTTAATTTTTTTTATCAAGTGGACTGTAAGGTACTTCTAAGTTTATTGTTTTGAGGTTACTTCTAAAATATGAAATAATATCGAATATAAATAAAGCATATATTTTGCTGGACTGGCTCGTATATGTTAAGGCTAAAAAAAGAAAAAAAAGTACATATAAAAGTAATTAAATTTTAATATACATTCACATAATCCAACTTTACAGTTTTCCTATTCGTTATCAAAACAAGCCAAGGAAAAGCGATAAAAATACAGATTGATTCTGATGACATATTAAAACTTATTGGAAAAATCTTTACTTCCGACATTTTCAAATACTACGCCAGTCAACGGAGCAGACAGAAAATTGATAGGTATAATAACCCGTTTCACCCCGAAGATGACCTCGAGAATCAAAGTGAAATACTCGATGGGAAACACGGTAAAGGTATACCTGACTTTGAAGAATTGAATGCTGAAATAGATGCCAGAATGGAAAAGGAAAATAATAACTTCTCCGATAAAGTAACTGACGATGAGTTGGATGAGAATAAAGTTATAAATAGTAATGAGAAACATGTGGATGTCACAAACGAAACCAAGCAAAATATGTCTACTCGTATTATTAAAGTTATACCTTAAAATATACCCATTATTAATTTTGTAACTAAAATGACCGTTGAAATGACGTAATGAGAATAAGACCCTTATATTTTCAAATAACTACATCTCATCTGTGAACTAATTTACATCGGAAAACTAATTTACAACTTTATAAAAACTTACAATTTAAATATGCCATCCAACACTTCAACCTGTGGCATAGTGCCTAGAACGCTGGCAGCGTTTCCTCCCTGAATACCGACGCTATTTTTTTTTGGCGAAATAGCTACCAGCCCTCTGGTCACCTGAGGCCATCTCATCTGGTGTTGTCAATTCTAACATTTCACCCCTTGAATGTTATAAAACATGTAAAATGAGATTAAATAATTTTACCCAGAAAGTAAATGATGATGAATTGGATGACAACAAACTTCAAAAAAGTAGTGAGATTAATGCGGCGGCTTCCAACGGGACGAGTCATTTGTCTATTCGTCTTAATAAACTCACTCCTTAAAAATATTATTTCTTATATGAATTACTGCTTATTTTCTTATAAATTTTATGAAACAGAATGTAAGAGGCATTTTTTAAAACAGACCACCTGCATTTTGCAGTTGTAACCATACCAGTCTGACACGCAGAGGATTCACGATTCGATTCGGTAAATGATGAATTTAGATTTCTGTCCTGAATCTGTGTGCTTATGTTTCGTCTTCATAGATTGCCGACACGAGGACCCTAGTGAGGGGAGGCGGGAGCTGATAGATATCTCTGCCAGTATTGCAAATCCTCTGTAACCACAGATATTCCTTTACTTCCCCCTATGAATGTCACTTCTCAGGACTCTGCTTCTTTAGGGGCGTTGGGAAACGTGTTACCGCATGGTACTCTCTACTAACGTGTTATCGCATGTTACCTTTGATAGCGATCCCCACACATAAATACTCCCTCGTACACTGTACTAACCTGTTACCGCGTGTTACCCTTGATAGCGATCCCCACACGCAAATACTCTTTCTTACATTAAACTAACGTGTTACCCCGTGTTACCTTTGATAGCGATCCTCACACACAAATACTCCCTCGTACCCTATACTAACCTGTTACCGCGTGTTACTTATGATAGCGATCCTCCCACGCAAATACTTTTTCTTACACTATACTAACGTTTTACCGCGTGTTACCTTTGATTGCGATCCTCGCACACAAATACTCCCTCCGTACTCTGTACTAACGTGTTATTGCATGTTAATTATGATAGCGATCCCCACACGCAAATACTCTCTCGTACAGTTTACTAACATGTTACCGCGTTACCTTTGATAGCGATCCTCGCACGCAAATACACGGAAAGATATGAACGTGCTAGAGCCCTTCGTGATTCAAGTCCGGGGATACCATCGCAACATCTATTTCTGTTTTATAACAACATTGTTGAACACTTTGTAAGATAATGGGGGGACGCTTACACGGAGTATTACCAATTTGTCCTTAGTGGTAACAATGCTTCTGTAGTCGAACTCAGGACCTTCAATCCTATGTGAGGAAAATTACAGGTGAAACAGCAGCATTATAAGAAGCTCTAACACGTTTACATATAATATCGCCTCTGGATAACCATGAAGAATTCTACAACCTCTAAAAAGTGCGCGAAGATTAGTAAAGTACCTACATTTGGCTAGCGTAGTGAACTTTGGTATTCTAAATCTAAGAGAAGTTATATGTTCAGCAGTGGGACAGTAATGAGTTGTTGTTAATGATGATGATAAAATTTTTTTGGCTGAAGATGGTTAAGAGGGCTAATCAGTATACCCTCAAAAAAATTTTTTGGCTGAAGGTGGTTAAGAGACTGATCATCATTGCGTCTCAAGCGCTGATAGTAAAAAAATTTAAATAACTTTAAAAAAGACATTTTTTAAATATAATCATTTAGTTAATAATTCTGTGTGAAAAATGTGCGCTGCATCGCACACAATTTGGAATCGTGTATGTAAATTTGATTTTTGTACAGTATTCCTCATAAGAGTTAAATTTTTTTATGATTCAAATAAAAACAATAATTATTTTCAAGTTTGTTTAATAAAGTAAGCTCTGTATTTATATTATATATTTTTATGTAACAAATGAGCATTCTTATATGTTTTAAATTTTGTTACCCTCTACAGAAGATAGGTAATAAGAAGGTAATACTAGTGTAGGACCTGGGATCACCTTAAACCACTTTAATTTTAAGTTAGTACGCAGACTATGTATATCTAACGAAGTAACTTCAAAGTAATCAACGCTCCTTGTTGTAATTTGAAATTAGTATACTTAAACAAGTGATTAATGAAGTGTACTAATTAAACTAGAGACACATTTGTTTAATCTTTCATATGCATAATAATTATCTGTATACCCTCAAAAATTCTTGAGGATTTACAGACAGTTAAACCGTAATATTCAAGTTAAGAATTCAAAGAGACCCCTTTATGTAATTTTTAATAAAACTATATTTCAAATCAGGGCTGTCCAAACCAGATACGATCTTAGGCCAATACAAAACATTTAATAGATTGGACAGCCGCAGAAACAAATTCCTGCTTTAATTGATAGAAGAAAAAATAAAAATATGTATCCTTTGAAATTGTATTCTTTATTCAAAAACAAAACTTGCATACAAATCGTATACTGAATTTTATTATTATTGTTGCAGATTAAATACTTTAATTCTCATTAAATCAACATTTTCATCACTTACTTTTCGCTTCTTCGCAGACATAACGAGGCTAATTATTTTGCATATAAATTAAGTTTATTATAATAAATGAAACGTAAAATTTCAATACGTAATTACATAACAGGTTTAAACTGAAACGAAACAAATATGCAGGCACAGGAGAAGTGAGTTCGCATAACCACAGCTCATGTTGCGTAGAACGTCAAGTGTAAATCCAATAGACAACGAACGTCGGTTGTCGGACCAATCACGCGGCGTGCTGGCACTGATGACGTCACATTCCGTCTGACAAATACACAGTTCGGGAATTCCAATGATATTGATAGAAAACCTTTTGCCAAACGAAGATATATTTCATTCATTTATTTGGGTTGCCGTAAAAATAAAATAATGTTGTACAAAAATAATTTTATAGACGGAAAATTGTTATTTTTATGTAGATAGATCAAAGCATATCGCGGGCCGCACAAATATAAGCCGTGGTCCGTGCTTTACATAGCTCTAAAAGAAGAATATTGAATAACTCTTAGTCCCGGTAAAAACAGTTAGTGATGAGTAGGTATCTAGTCTAAATTCATAATAACAGATAGTTAAAACGAACACGAACTTAACATGAATTTAGAAGGTGGAGGAAACTTCGTGTTTCGACTATATTTTAGCTTTGTAGCTGCGATTCTGTAATGTTTTTATAAAGCTGTACTTCTCTATTCAGATTTGAAGGTGTTAAGGAGAAGGTACTGACTTACTGTTCCAGTTTATTTCTCAGGGGAACAACGCATTTACTGCCGACTTCAAGTATAAGTTCCATACTATTTCGCCCTGATTACAAATGTTCATGGGCGGCAGTGACCATTTGCTATCAGATGATATGCATGACATGGAAGATTCGTTTTTTTTATGTTTGTAAAGTAGCAAACGAGCATGCAGACCACCTGATGTTAAGTGGTCGCCGCAGCCCATGGACACCGTTCCGTTCCGTTTGAGGTTGTATATGGATGCGGCACTACTCTTGAGGACTATGTTGGTCGCCTCGCTATATGTGTGCCTGGGAACCGCACCTCTCCAACCGAAACACAAGAATTGCTTCACGGCGGATTATGAGGGCGACGGTGGTACTTCCCCAGACGAACGATTGTTCTACCACCTATTTAATTTGCTAACAGTCTGCTACAAAAAAGACGAACTTTTGCTAATAGTCTGCTATAAAAAAATGTATAAAACTCCCAGTATTTTTTTTTGACGCATTTCTATCCTGATGTCGTTCAGTCTCTGGAAAATATCATCCATTATTTTACTGTTTGTTGCCTGTAAAAAGAAAATGCGTGTGTACTTTCAATATACTTTATCCCACCTGAGATCAACCACGTGTTTCTTGCTCCCGACGACTAAGTTGGGACGCCTCATGTTAGTTTATCGACCACATCATTCAACAAAACACACTTTATACTGCTTTTATAAAGCATAAATAATATAATTTAAAGAGAGGTTCATCATCATGATCCTCCCGGAAGAGGGATTAGTCTATAGTTCACTATGCTGGCCATTAGCGGTTTGGTAGCCTTCACACACCTTCGAGACTTTACGAAACTTTACGGAAAACTTTTTTCAGATGTGCTGATTTCCTTATTATGTTTTTCTGATGTTTTCCTATACCGTTAAAGCAAGTGATAATTAATTTTAAAAATTAAGGATGCATGCGGATTTTGAACCCCGGACTCACATGTGAGACGGCGGAAACTTACAACTAGATCATCACTGCTTTTGACGTTTTTATTTACGAAATCAATGGTCAAAGATTCGTTACATTTTACTATTTATTATCTTTGATTATGTATGAACTTCCAAACGAATAACCCCGCGGCTTGCGTATTTCGTAATAAATCTACGGGAGTATGTTGGCGACAGCTGGTGCCTAAATTCATTGTTATCATTGGGTAGCAGTCGTTAAACGACTGGTCCGAGGCTTGTGGCTTGATTAAAAACATTCGTCACGGCTTGACCACTAATCCGCATCTCCACCAATCCACATTGGATTAACGTGACACAAATGCTCAAGGCCTCTCCCATTTGAAAAAAATCCGTGCCCAAAAGTGGGACAAGACCCGTGTTTATTAGTGGGCCAAAAACCCTAGCAGCCATGTTTGTGTTTAAGTGTATTTAAACACAGGAAAATATTACGATTAATAATTGGTGTTACATTAAACATTGTTGTATAAAGATACCGTAACACGACTGCAAACCGATTTTCCGGGACATTTCTTTCTGTCCCTTTGGAGTTTTTATACAGAGGTTTATGAATATACCCGACGATTAAAAAGTCCCTGTTTATTAAAATTTACTACAAAGCCCTTTATTACATAATAAGTAGAATAAAAAGGCTCATAAGGTACAAGGGTGTGGTAATGCCCTATAAAAGTTACGAGCTCATATACGGATTAGATTTACGTTAGGTACGTAGTCCGTAAAACGTAACGAGCGGTGACAGTAAATGGTTTGTGTAGAGTTAGATTTGTCTCAATCGTCATTAAAAAATATTGCAATGTCTTTGACTTCGAAACAACTAATTAAAACCCATATCTCTTTCCCTTTATTTACATAATTAGAACACACAAATCTTGCAGATGTTGCCTATAATAAAAAATAGTTGAAACGAACTTATATACAGATTTCCTGCCGAGATCATTTTGTAAGGTTATCTTTTTAAGTTGTAAAATTTAAATAATACGTTTATATTTTTAGAATATTATTTTTATCACTGTAAACAAATAATCTTTTATTAAGAACACTTTATATACGTTATAAAATATATAAATATTATTTTTAATATGGCAATTTTTAACATTTTAGTACTTCATAAAATCAAAAGAAAATAAGTTCTCGTTTTAGTAAAAGTGTATTTGCAATCGCAAACGAATCTATGTGGTTTGTGGACAAAGCTTTTAAACCTTAATTTGAAAGAAAATTATGAAGCCCTTGCTTAATGTTAAGTACAATGACCCATTTATGCAAACAATTGTGGAAAGTAAATGTGGCGCTTTGTTTCAATCTATAGAAATTCTTATAAAAGGACTGCTTGCTTCAAAGATGCATTCTGATGGTTTTATAAAAGGACGCTAAATTTACGGTAAGGTGTTAGGTAAACTAATAAAGCAAAGCCGCATATATTTTTGCTGTTTAGCTTTGTGATCTGGACATAAGGTACAGCAAATTTAATTAGGACGATACAGAAAATTTTGGTAGCATATGAGATGGTCAAAGTCACTTAGTCTTCGATGGGACACTAATTCTATATACTTATCTAATAGCAAGTTATCAATGAGTTTCAGTGGTTATTTGTGGTTGGGTAGTCATTAACACGAACGCTTCCATTCCATTTTATTTAAGGCATGTTATTCTTCTTTTCTTCTCTTACTTCAGTAATAATATTGTGCTTCAAATTTTGTCCACTTGCTCCTTGTTTTGGTATGTTCCCTATCGTAGTATAATTACGTTAATGTGAACAGAATTCGTGTGCGTAGTAATTATTTTTTTAAACCTCCAAGACATTGGCTTGTGGTTATAAAGAATAATAGTTTTCTGTGAGAGTTATGAAATATTGTTTGCAATGGCGACATATTCATTGAATATTCAATGTGCGTTGGGTGGACCAAACATTGTTTAGACACTTTTGTCTACGTGATACGGGCGACGGGATGGTGTGCTAATGTACGAGGGTCCTTTATCTACATAACCACTTAGTCCCTAGCGAGAACCTCAAGACACTCACACTGAAGAATATAATACGTAAATAAAATTTTAGTTTACCAACATTTTAGTCGAATTTGTAGTTTTGATTCCTTGAGTACGCACTCAAAATATTAATATTTAATTATTCATGTTTAGTGATATTAGTAACCATTTTTTGAGAACCTATAAGTAATAATTTACACCTGTACGTTAAATATTAATTAGTGAGCTCATGTGAATAATTGTCTTGAATTAAAACATTAAACTTTATGGTAAATATTGTTCGACTTTATATCTCTAATTAAATCATCGGAAAGTCACGAACAATATAATTATAGTTTGTTTTGTGACCATTTATCGGTGTCGTTAACAATGTGTTTGATGATTGATGATGACGTTAGCCTCTTCTAAAATAATGATTAACTCGCAAAATCAAGCCACTATTCGATATCGCATTGTATTTTGTTATTTTGTACAAGACCAAGTGTGTCATAAGCAAGCAGTGATCACACAATGTTGAAGGTAAAGTTGTTAATTCAATAGTAATGTAGAAGGAGTGTAGGAATGATGAAAACGCAGGAATTATACCATATAATATTTTAATAGATTAACCTTCGCGTGATTGTTGAATTAGTAGTATGGAAACCTGTATATTGTTATAAAAACACTTAGTAACATTTCAGTATATAACATATAAAATCTTGACATGTGAATCCTTCCATCCATTAGCCCGTAGAGAAGTCCACTGCTGGAAATAGGCTTTCCTTACAAAAAGGGATTTTGACGTTGTCACGGCGCTTGGCTATGCGTGATGATGCGCAGTACATATAAACGAATCTCTCCAGGAATACATTGCTGCCCATTTCCTGGTTTGATCATTTAGCTCTTACGACATCCACGAGATGACTAATGCTTCTTAACTATTGGCGACCCGCGTGGCGCAAAGTTAACCGTACTGGTCTGACACGCATACTTCCGGATTCGATTCCCTGCAAAGCAGACATCCAAATGATGAATTAGGATTTCTGTTCTTGGTCTGGGTGATTTTGTACTCGACTTTGTATGGGTCCATGGCACCCAAGAACAAAGCGTTATATATTTATTTATTTACTGATGGGTAAGAGCGATATTGATCACTTTATATCAGGTGGGCTACATAATCCTTTGCTCCATCTATAATATAAAAAATAATGTTTCCACGTAATAGATATATAGTACAGTTCTTACATTTCACTACTTCATCTCTTACACTTATATTTAAGCAACAAGCTCATTCCCTTGTCCTGTTCTTTGTTTCTTGTTCTTTGAATTTCCGTTCATAAAGGTAGGTATTGTTTCAATCCATGGCTTCAGAAATGAATAAAATAAATTAATGAAACAAAAGGTAACAGTATATTGGTTTTCGGATTTCGAGCAAAAGCGGAAAGGTTAAGGGTGTAGGTGTATAAATGAATATTTCCGTTATTTGTGTACTTTAAATTATTATGTCTAAAGGGCTATTATTATGTCTAAAAGGACTATTACTATGTTTAAAGTGTTATATGTTTTTTCCAGTATTGACTTTAATTTCAGAATGAGTAAACTTTTTTTGAATAAAACGAGTGTGCAGACCACCTTGCTGCAGGATGTTAAGCGATCACTACAGCCCATGGACATCAATATCTAACGTCTACCAACAGCGAAGGCGCAGTAGATGCGTTCCTACGTTAAAGATTAAGATGGTCGTCTCGCTTGTAAGTGTACCCGACACCCCAACTGAAATAAGAAAATTGTTTCACGGCGTATTGTGAGGGTGGCGGTATCTCTACTGTCGAACTATAATTCTAACACCTGTAAAGACCTCTGCAATTTATATTCAAAGCAATTGTACAATAATATTTTATAAGTATGTTAAAATCATAAGTATATGGGTATCAATTTTTAGATAAATATTAGATAGTTACTGTAACATTAATTTCGTTGGTTATAAACTTGACTTTTGGTTAAATTGTATTAACTTTTATATTAATATTCATGTTGAGTTGAAAACATAAATATTCCTACTTACAAGTCCTCACAGCGTAGTCTTAGTAAAACGATCTTATATATTATTTTTAATGTAATCGATAAAACAAACTAGTCCATATTATTAAGTTGTCACTGCAGCCCATGGGCATGTATAACTGGGTGTAAAAAGGGACAGGAGTAAGGGACAGGAGTAAGGGACAGGTAACC
>DWKL01003707.1:0-11250 GCA_018249415.1 Phareas burnsi
ACAATAATATATTTCTTATTGAATAATAAAAGCTACAATATATGTACACAAAATTATCACACATACTATACATACAATACAACCTAAAATAACATTAATAACAAACATCAGTTCCCGGACTAATCCTTTAAATGTTATTTTGTCGGGTGCCTACCTTATGTTTTCAGGCATGTATGCTATAAAAAATCTTACAAAAATGTTTTCAATCCATGTTTTGGTGTGTACCCAGTGGCTATGGCTATCACGATAAAATCAATTAATTGCACCCTATCTTTATTTACGATCGAATGTTAATTCACTCGCGAACTACTCGATGTAAATGATACAGTAATTACGAACACAAAAGATGGGCCACGTAAAAATTCGAGATGTTTTTACACGTGTGTTTACACAGTCGACTTTATCTTTACTTACATAATAAAACCATTTATATGATGATATAACTGTATTTAGCCTAGTGATAAGATGTCGGACGCTAAGACCGCTGAAGACCGACAAACCGATGGAGACGAAAGATTCTGAGAGGTGCTATACGAATACGGGATGCAAACTTCCAAAGTGAGAGGCTGGAATCCTACCACCGAGCAACCATACAACAATCGTTTAGATATTTGCCTATCTGGAGATCCAATCCGAGACCCTCAGCAGAAAGACATCAATGAATATAGATTTCTGTTTTATTTTATAAAAAGTATTTCAGTCTAAATTACTTACTCCGACAACAAAAACGGGTTCTTATGCTGTGTCGCGTAAAGAGTCAAGCATATTATCCAGAAAAGGAATGTCGTTCTGAAATCACAGATTTTATTTATAGATAATAGATAGAAAAGGGGACAGAATCAATGAGACAGTTGGAAAAAGGTAGTAAGTAATAAATATCCCTTCGGTATCAGCACTTCAGTGTTTTAACACTACACACTTGTACAAGTCGGGGTCCATGCTTTACGATGGGTACCTTCGCCCACGCATGCAATCACAAGATTTCTTATTATTTTATTTCGTTATAGTTTATTGCTTGCTTCGTTAAAATTTATTGGCAGTGATAGCTTGAGCACAGCATTTTATGTCCCACTGCTGGGCACGGGTTCGCTACAACTGAGTGAAGTCTAGAGCACTTCATCACACTGCGCCAGTGCGAATTGGCGAAGAAAAATGGCTTGTGGCCGTGGCGGGTGTTTTCGATAGTTTTCGAACCACTTACAAAGCCTATTGACGATTGCTATCAAAAAATCTGGACCAACAACGTGCCCTCCGAAGCACTAAGGCGCTAATGACATTTAGCCACTAAACATTTACAGTTAATAATATCAAAGAATATCATCAAGGATATCATATCAACAAAGGATATTAAAGAATAATATTTCAACCAAATCACTACCGTTCTTATGGGTGACAATGTCTTTACATCTATTACCTGTAATCTTTAATACCGCCCTTATGGGCGAAAATGTCTATACATCTATTACCTGTAATCTTTAATACCGTCCTTATGGGCGACAATATCTATACATCTATTACCTGTAAACTTTAACACCATCCTTATGGGCGACAATGTCTTTACATCTATTGCTTGTAAACTTTAATACCGTCCTCATGGACGACAATGTCTATTCATCTATTACCTGTAAACTTTACAGTACCCAATACCATTAAGCTACCCTTAGCTGTAAATACCAGGAAACAGCTTACATCAAGATGTCTACGCGACAACTCATAAATGTACGCGCAGCAGTTGGGACCGATTTATCGATATTATAAACTTTATGAGCCGAGCACTCGATACGTCTATAAAGCTTTGTTTAAAGCAACGTGGTATGAATACGACGATTTCACCGCTCCCACGCCATCTATCTGCTTCACGGTAGCAGTCTGGCACTGATCTGTTTTGAAAGATGTAATATATAATATAATATGAGGCGTTTTTAATTAGTTCCTAAAAACAAATTCTAAAATTAGCATTTAATTGGTGGTACATTTATAGTTCGTCCGGGGAAGTACCACCACCATCATAATTAGCCTTGATCAGATAAATACTTGAAGCACGATCCGATTTACAATTGCATTTGATAGGTGGTGGAACTATAATTCTTCCGGGGAAGAATCGCCACCTTCATAAGCCGCCGTGAAACTGTTTTTGTATTTCTGTTCGAGAGGTACGATTACCGGGCATACTTACAGCGAGGCGGCCATCTTAGTCCTCAAGAGTAGTGACGCATCTACGTACGACCTCAGATGGAACTTCAGTTTTGTTTGAGGTTAGATGTGGGTGTACATGGGCTGCAGTAATCATTTAACATCACGCACGGTGGCCTGCACCCTCGTTATTATATGTTATACTTTTAACCATAAAAACCTATTATATATTGTGATTTAAACATTAAAAATGCGTATTTATTTTCAAATGAGATTTATCATGTCTATATATTTATCTTTTAATTTTCCGCCCAAATCGCGTTAGTTTGAACACCGCTCGCTATCCCAAGTAGTCTATTGTTGCTATTGTGTAATCTCTTTCATAATCTATTCATGGCTCGTAAATAAACAGGACATTAGGCGCGAGATGTATTTCTATTGGATTATATTTCTGGCTATGAATCACAAGTATCGATTATTGATAATGGGTGGATCGATTTCAAATGGAATGGGTACCGTTTGACGGTTTTAAGTTGATGATTTAGTTGAATGCATGGACGGGCCACTCAAATATCAAATAGGTACTTATGTTTTACGCAATTGCGACAGATGGAGGTTTATATTGATGTTATACTTCTTTTGAGGCGATTTTAGTGTTGCGAGTGCCAATGTAACAATTTTTAGCACGGGACAAAACTGCGCGCGCCGATGTAACACATTATTACTTTTTGTATTTTTGTATTATTTACTTTCGTCTATTGGTAGTTTGCTCAGGTAAAATTTGTTCGAACGAATAAAACATGTTTTATTAGTTATACCAAAGATTTTTTTTTTTATGTGCGTACATAAGTATAAGTGTACTTTTTTTAAGTGTATTTATGTGAGTATGTATGACTATTTCTTATCCATGAGCCGGGGTATTAACAGCTTGATTGATTTTAATGTATATATTGTCGTTAGATTCCTGGGCATATTAAAATTGCAAAAATGAAACTAACATCTTAAATTGTCTTCTTATTTCTAATTTAATTTTTTTTATTACATTAATATGATATAGGATCCCGGTACAAGAACCAGGTAATCGAATCATCTTTTCATTCTTAACGGGGAACTATATAACCAGCAGTAGGACACTAACAGATCTAATCAATCCAAGCGCAAAAATAAATAATTAACTATTCTATCAGCGCCAAAGTTTCGGGGCGAACTTTGGAAATATTCGGCAAATGTTTAGAAGATTAATTACAGACTAGAGACTAAATTAATTACACTTATAGATAAGCATACGTCAGACACTTAATAATTAAAGAATTAAGAGCGAAATTTAAATAATAATAACATTTACATCAACACAAATCTTCCGAAATGAACTAAAGTAGGAAGCGTAAAATAAATTTACGATTTAGCATTTATTCGCCACTTAAGATTATTCTAATCCTTCTATATGACTGTCAAGTGGGTACATAAGCGTAATACATTCTTAGCATTTATAATCCAAATCTATGTATTTAAAACTGTTGTCTTTCTGTCATTTTGTAATAACTGTTATTTAAAAAAAATTTAGGATTATGCATTTATTTGCTAATTTAGACTATACTTTATAATAATTGTAAATTAAAAATAAATTTAGGATTATGCATTTATTCGCTTCTTAAGATCCTTTATAATAACTTTCATTTAAAAATAAATTTAGGATTATGCATTTATTCGCTACTAAAGACACTTTATAATGACTGTAATTTAAAAATAAATTTAGAATTATGCATTTATTCGCTACTAAAGATTATACTAATCCTTTTATATGACTGTCAAGTAGATACATAAGCGAAATACGTTCTTAGCCATTTACAATCCAAATATATGTATATAAAACTGTTTTGTTTGTTGTCATTTTATTTTTACATGTTACATAACTTCACAATTTCAAGATGCAGATGAAGCCTAATGTCTCCATACAAATAAGATCCCACAACTTCAAGACGCGGGCGGAACCTAGTGTCTCCATACAAATACAATCCTACAACTTCAAGTCGCGGGCGAAGTCTAGTGTCTCGATAAAGTGGAAGGCAATATACATAAATATCTTTCGCAGCTCCACGACGCGGTACGCAAGTAACTCTACATATCTATCTATCTACGCACCGACGGACATATCTCCTGCTTATTTACATACAAACCTACATAGCGAGGGAACTATAAACAAGCGGTTGACTAACTGCTAGCGATTTTGCGTCGATACGCACGATACTTGTACAAAACAATGTCGTGTATATTTCAATTCGCATTCGCATGGGTGTCCGGGTTTTATCAATGTCCAAGGTTTTGACGGCAGAAGACAATATCTGTGAAATCACCTAATCTATTGGATATATTGTTTATTTATTTTTTAATTCCTATTTCAAAAAAGATATCATTCTTTATTGGTACTCTGCTACGAGGTTTGGTAGGTGGTGGAACTATAGATCGTCCGCGGAAGTACCACCACTGTACTTATAATTCGCCGTGAAGCAGATTTGTGTTTCGGTCGGAAAGATGTGGTTGTCCGATACATTTACAGCGAGGCTACCATCTTAGTACTCAGAAGCGGTGACGCATCTACGTACGACCTCAGACAGAACTTCAGTTTTGTGTGAGGTTAGATATGAGTGTTCAAGGGCTGTAGTGAGCACTTAACATTAGGTGGCCAGCTCGCCCGTTTACTACTCTTGAAACATAAAAAGGTATCGATTTAGACTAATTATGTTTAGTTCATATTAAATGTATATTTCTATTTTTAGTTTATATTGATTTATATCCTTTTAAATTTAGTTTTAAGTCAATTAACTTATAAGCAGCCATAGATTTGCGGCTTGTGTAGATTGTAACCGATCTATGAAGTTAAGCAACGTACGGCGCGGTCAGAAGTTGGATGAGTGACCGCGCTCAACGTTGCTAGTGTCTAAATTTCTGCGTTTCAGTGCTTCGTAGGGCACATTAAGTGTTTGATCCTCTAACAACAAAATGGACTAAAATCCCATCTAAGGTCGTATTTAGATGCGTTATTACTCCTTAGGACTAACTTGGTCGTCTCACTGTAGATATACCGGCAACCGCATCTCTCCAACTGAAACAAGAATTGCTTCAAGGCTGATTATGCGGGCAGCGGTAGTACCTCTTCGGGCAAACTAATTCTACCACCATTCCATTAAATGAATTCCATTTAATTTAATTTCATAACAAATATTAATTCTAAGTTGATAGTTGATAAAACTATATATCTTATGTCATTTGTTCAAGTTTCTTCGTACTTTGTACTAAGACCATTTACGGCCGTGGGAAATCAAATTATTAGCTCGCGTGTCAACTAACGACTTTATAATAGTGATATAGTCAATTGCTCTTAATAAGTACAGTCTGCAAAAAACTTACTTCCCGAAACCCATATTCCACTTTCACCTCAATATCCTTGCAGAATAAAGATGAAAATTGTGACGAAAAGTTCACAATAGGAAATAAATTGTTTTGCTGTCTGTACATCACAGTAGCCGGTACCGTCCGCATAACGCGTAACTAATGACTTCCTACGCAACGCGCCTGTCTGTCTGTCACAACGTGTATCGGGAGCTTTTGACGAGGCTAAGTTAACATGGAGAACGCTTTAGGACTTCTGATGTCGTCAAATATGACATTGTTATCCGCATAACTATGTCCGTTTTTGCCATTTTAGACAGGTTTACTTGCACCATAAAAATAAAACTATCCTCAAAACTTTTTGTCTGTCCGTTAGTCTGTCGGGCTATCATAATTTGGGAAAAGACTACGATTTTACGGAGACCGTCACATGAAAGCAAGCAACGTAATAAATGTCATAAAATGTGTAATATTTTTGTTTTTTATTTTTAGTTTTCCACTTTATATTTCTGGCTTACAGTTACAGGGTAGCGCTGTTGTGTTTTAATTTGAAGGGTGTGGTAAGGGAGAAACGCATGAGGTAATTCAACTTAGCCCTCAGAAGTGGCAACACTTCTCCCTCTCACAATCTCACTCACACTAATTTACCATCTATATATTCTTAATAAATATAAACTGTATTTAATCTTGTATTGTATGTTACATTTTTTTATTAAAATATATTATCGTGGTAGATGAGCGGCGCGGGGCACTCAGTGATTCAGATTTTGAAGCTAGTGCAGGGGCCCTTACACCTTGTTAAATGATAAAATATTTAATTAATAAATCACTTTTAATTAATTTAAACTTAGAAATTAATTATCATTTGCTTTAAAGGAAAACTTCGTGAGGAAAACCACATAACTAAGAGCTCTTTGTAAAGTTCTTGAAGGTCTGTAAAGTCCAGACACCTTTATGAACTTGACCAGCGTGGTGGACTATGGGTACGGTAGACCATAGACTACGTCCTAACCATTCTTATTCTGAGACGAGACCCGTGCCCAGCACGGGATATTAATGGATTGATGATAGCAAGCCATCTCCACACTAGCCAACCAACAGGACATCGTTAAGAATTGGCCTTAGCTATTTCCACAGCGGATACCTAGCCAAAAAAAGCTTCTATATTCGGATTTGAAAAAAATTTAATACAAGCCTCGACGGACGGATGCACGCGCTCAAAGCGGCGCTTTTTAACAATTAATCGTTTCCTTAGCCGCCACTTCCTAGTCATGTACTGCTAAGAGATTAATTTGTATTGAACCGGTACATGGGTTACGTGTCCTGCGGGATGAGTAAAAATATCATCAGACCGAAGGTTTATAGAACTATAGTTTATTCGGGGAAGTACCACCGCCGCCGTCGTAATCCGCCATGAAACTATTCTATATTACAGTTAGAGAACTGCAGTTGCTAGGTACACTTTTTTTTTATGTTCAAAGAGCAGCAAACGAGCGTACAGGCCACCTGATGTTAAGTAGTCACTGCAGCCCTTGGACACCCATATTTAACCTCAAACAAAATTAAAGTTCTGCTTGGGGTCGTACACAGATGCGCCACTACTCTTGAAGACTAAGATGGTCGCCTCGATATAAGTGCGCCCGGCAGCCGCACCTCTCCAACCGAAACACAAGAATTGCTTCACGGGGGATCACGAGGGCGGCGGTGGTACTTCGCCGGACGAACTGACGGACGAACTTGCAGCGAAGCGGCCATCTTAGTCCTCAAGAGTAGTGACGCATCTACGTTCGACGTTAGATAGAAGTTTAGTCCACTTTGAGGTTAGATGTGGATTTCCATGGACTGCAGTGCCCACTTACTATCAAGTGTTGATCACTGCACACTTACATTCGCAACTTGGTACAACCATAGTTCGATCGGAGAGGTACTACCCTCGCCCTCACATTCCGCCGAGAAGCAATTCTCGTGTTTAAGCTGGAGGTGTAGTTGTTGGGTTCATTTACAAGGAAAGCGACTCAGGAGTATTGACGAATATAGGGTATAATATAGAGTCATACGTAGACCCTATCTCGGGTGAGTTATGAAATCTATCCGGGATAGGGTTTAACTCCTAACCAATGTCAGCAACTGACGCTTTGGTCCCCTGTGAATTGAGTTGGAACGCGTTATATGAGGGTCTCTGTTATACCATATCACTCAAATCAGAGCTGCCTCTGATCTAATACTGCTATTACAATGTTAAAAGTTAAACCCTGACGGGTTCTACTACCTTTGAATTACATTATAATGTTTACATACAACAATGCTGCATAAGCAAGTGCTTTAATTTTGAGAGTCCTAATACTTTTCGTCACGGTTTTTCATCATTCATCATCGCCCTATTATTGTCCCACTATTGGGCACGGCTCTCATCTGCGTTCTGAAATTAGAAGGGTTAGACCACCCCGCTGGCTAAGTGTAATGGGCCAAATGTAATGTGGTGGGCTTCACACACCTTTGAGAACTTTATGGGAACTCTCGGATGAGTAAGTTTCCTGTCGATGTTTTCTTTCACCTTTAAATCTCTTTAAAATTAAGCTATTAATAAACGCTTTCTACACTCATAGCCTCACACTAGGATGTGCACCCGGTGCCATAAACACATACAAGACGAGTACGCTAACACCCAGATCCAGAATAAATCTAAATTCATCATTTAGATGTCAGACTGGTATAGTAACCGCTGCGACGCGCGGGTCGTCAACCTTATCGATTGATAATTAACCGTAAATCAAGTGATAATTAATTTACAATATGCAGATAATTTCGAAAAATCAGATGTGTGCGGTATTCGTGGGTACCACGAGTTCTAAGTACGAAAGGGCTAATTATTTCTGGATTTTCATCAATAGATACTAATTATTTCCTGTACATCCATACAAAACTTCACACTCATCTGCGTCTATATAATGTCTATATACATAAATTGCATAACAGTGAGTCCGTTTGTATGCAGTTGATGTCGACTGCAATCAATCATTATCAATATATGGCGCGACCTTCAGAACCTATATCGGCCATTGCATTATTGTTTCAACACTATCGCAAGCGGCGGGGTTTGTATTTACTTGATTTTATCGAAGTCATTCTTTTGGCGCATTATGAAAAATGATAAGAGTGAATATTTACGGTGCGCGCGCACCGTGTGCGTAAATCTCACCAAGCGTCATATCCGTTTGTTTTAGAACAAAATTGAACTTAGGTTGGTCTTTAGCATTAATTTACCATTGAAGGCGTATGACATGTGTCAAATATTTTTAATTATGATTATTATTTTCTTTACAATCTGAAGTTATTCGAGTAGTTCGCGAGTAACATGTACATACTATTCTTGTTTTATTTTATTGAATTAAAATGTCATTTATTTTAAGTTATTATTCATGGTATTTAATGATCTGTCTTGGAGCAGTGATAGCCAAGTGGTTAATATTCCGGCCTCTCAAGCGGCCGGAGTTCGAATCCCGCACGCACCTCTAATTTTTCGAAGTTATGTGCGTATTAGCAATTGATTATCACTTGCTTTAACGGTGAAGGAAAACATCGTGAGGAAACCTACACATCTGAGAGTTCTTTGCAAAGTTCAATTGTTAAACTCAATTCAAATTTATATTATTGTGTAAAAAAAATTCTTCAATTTTTAAACTCAATTCAAATTTATTTTATTGTGTAAAAAAAATATCTGTAATTAACGCCAAAGAAATGTGACTTTAACATAATGACATGACACGATATGACATTAATGTTCATATTTTCCCGCTTGGCGCTGCAGTCACCGTACCGGCCTGACACGCTCAGTGTACCGGGTTCCATTCCCAGCTTAACAGACGTCTAAATGATGAATTTAAATCTGTTCTGGCTCTGAGTGTTTGTGTACTCGTCTTTGTATCTGTAATGAGACAAGAATTTTCTTAACAATATAAGCAATGTTGTTAGGAAAATGTAACATGCTTTGATTTTTCCGGTTTTCGTTACTTTTTAAATGATGAATTTAAATTTCTGTTCTCGGAGTGGGTGTTTGAATACTCGCCTTTGTATCGCACCCACGATATAGGAATCCTTGTGTGGAGCTATGACTGAGTTAGCATTATTATTTATTTAAGCAGTGATAGCCTAGTATGTCTGTGTGTGTGTGCGCGCGTGTGTGTATGTGCGTGTGTGTGTGCGTATGTGTGTGTGTGTGCATCCTCACGGTATTTTCCTTCACCGTTACAGCAAGTGATAATTGTCTTTTATACATTCATACAAACAGTAAGGTTTGTATTTACTTCACCTTGTTTATTATCATTGAACCGCGCGGCGTCCCGCAGCTTGCATAGATTGTAACCGATGAACGAAGTTAAGCAATGTCGGTCGCGGTTGGAAGTTGGATGAATGACCGCTAGTGGCTAAATTTCATACGCGCTTCCGTGCTTCGAAGGACATGAAGCGTTCGGTCCCGGTTGTTACCATTGGATAGCAGTCGTTAAACTTTGTCGGAAGCCTTGTGGGCGGTTTGAAAACTTTCGACGCGGGTTGACCACTAATCCGTATCTCCCCCAATCCGCATTGGAGCAACGTGGTAGAATATGCACTAATCCTGTGTCCAGCAGTGCAACGTGAAAAGGATTGGAGTCATTTATTATCGTGATTTTTTTCTTTATTGCACAACTTCCCGACCAATGACTCGAATCTAAATCTTGATATGTTGTAAGGCAAAATGGCGTATGTGATAAAAACAATATCTAAAGTGCAAGCAAGCAACAATATTTATTTAACTCATTTTATTGTTGAGTAATTAGTAAATATGGTTCAAAATATACCTACCATAGCGATATGACCACCTTTTAATCACCACAATTGTATAATATTATTGTTTGTACCTCTGTATGTTTTATCGTGTACAATGTTATAATTGATTTCATTTAATTATGATTTAATTTAATTAGTCGTAGAATAGGTATCCCAATTGTTTTTATATTAGAAGAGTAGCAAACAAGCGTACAGGACCTGATGTTAAATGGTCACTGCAGCTCATGGTCACCCACATCTAACCTCAAATAGGACAGACGTCCCATCTGAGATCGTACTTTAATGCGCTATTACTCCTGAAGACTAAGATGGCCGCCTCGCTTCTAGGTTCTCGAAAACCACATCTCTCCAGCGGAAACAAGAATTTCTTCACGCCGGATTAAGAGAACGGCGGTGATGCTCTGGTCGAACTATAGTTTTATTACCGGGTTTGATCCTCGGCCAAACTGTGGGTGTTTGTGTCAATGTGTTTTCATGGCACCCACTACACAGGGAATGCTATGAGTATAACAAGCTAAATTTAGTTATAATAATTGTAACTATTCAAAAGCCAATTACCTTTTTGTTGACTTGTATTTAGCCGAGATCCTAAACAAAATCTTAGATTTTTTTGTACACCAAACATACTAAACACAAATTAATAGTTTTTAATTACTTATAATATAAACTATAAATACTACTTTTGAGATATTCCAGAACGCTATGGCATAGAGCTCTTAAAAAAGGTGCTAAAAGAGCTCTACTTCAAACCCGGCGATGCATAGACGACTGTGACCACTTTCCATCAGGTGACCCGTCTGCCTTAAGGCTCCAAATCCCCAATATAATAGGTGGTAGAACAATCATTCGTCTGGGGAAGTACCACCGCCGCCCTCATAATCCGCCGTAAAGCAATTGTTG
>DWKL01003708.1:0-11249 GCA_018249415.1 Phareas burnsi
CAACCGAAACACAACATCTGCTTTACGGCGGATTATGAGGCGGCGGTGGTACTTCCCCAGACGAACGATTGTTCTACCACCTTTCAGATATAACTTATATTATTATATCTACTACATTACACTCATCAACTGTTTCTAGCATAAAGGGTCTCTCTGAAAGAGTAACTTTAATATCTATCATAATGGAGAAATATTTTGGTAGACTTTCACACACATTGAGATCCTTTTGGAAAACTCTTCGAATGAAAGTTCCCCTTCAATATTTTTCATCATTAAAATATCATGCCACTATTTCCCTTCCTCTGCTGTCACACACATTTATACGCATCCGAAGGGAAACTCACCATTAACGATTCATACTCACGTATCCTCTAAGGATTTTCTGTGAACTCACATCGCTGTGACATGCCGTCATTATTAGTTTAAGTGCTCTGACATTAGCCTACCGAATCCCCATGCCTTGAATTAACTTTTGAAATAGGATTGAATGTTATTTATTTAATTAATATGGTATGCCAAAGCTGGCATAACATGTGAAACACAATTAGGCGCGTGAACCAGTATGGAGACATGCCTCCTTCGCGCTTATATTGTGATATATTGTTCTATAGGCACATTAATGAGTTGGTAATTATGATATATATGTACATATATATATAATCTTGTGACATCTGTGACGTGTGACGTATTATATGTTCAGTGGTTCGAAGAGCGATGCGCGCGCATCGAAGCGCTGGAGGCGGGGCTCCGGCGGCTGTGCGGCGCGTGCGAGGCGCTGGCGGGCGAGCGGCGCGAGCTGGCGGCGCGCTCGCACGACGCGGCGCGCGCCACGGCCGCCGCCGCCGCCGCCGACCCGCACGCGCCGCTCTCGCGCGCTCTCTCGCACCTCGCCGACCTACACGAGAAGGTACGCGTAGGTTTAAGGATATCGAAATAAGTGTTTCATTATTTATATTTACTAATACGTTAAAGAAATTACTTCTAATTGTAAGTAATAATAAAAAATTAAAGTTATAACAATAATGATAAAATTAGAATTTGATTTTTTTGTTTTAGCATAGAAATAGCAAACGAAGTTGCAGTCCACCTGATGGTAAGTAGTCATTACCACCCATGGAAATCTGTAATCACCACGTAAAGAATTTCTATTCAACCCAAGATCGACCATAAATATATTATTATACCCTGACTACGTACAACATTGGAACATTTCGTATAAATGTCCTTACCGCTAGCACACTCTTTCAACCAAAACACGCTTTTACAAAGCAAAAATAAGTGGTAATGGTAAATCTGGAGTCAAACCACAAAGGATCCTTAAAACTTCAGAATAACAAAAAAAAAATTAAATAACCTTAATTATTCATTGTACTAATTAATAATTGATACAATTCCCGTTCTTCCCGTTCTTGAGGATTCCGTTTCGTGGGTGCTATGGACCCATACACAGACGAGTATGCAAACACCCAGACATTTGCCTGGGAGTTTATATATGAATCTTTCGGATGTCTGCCTGGTCAAGATCATACCCAGAACCCTCTGCATGTCAAACCGGTATGGCTGTCAAAAGTATTATTTTATTGTTGCAGATAGAGCATTTAAGGCTTGAACAATCCAACACTGACTTTTATGTTCTGGCGGAACACATCAAAGATTATCTTGGTTTAATCGGAGCAATCAAGGATGTTTTTCACGAAAGGGTCAAGGTATGTCTGCTTAAGTATTTTAGGTTTTCTCAAATACTTTCATGGTATAGACGAGGAAGAAATTTCATCCCATAATTAAGGAAGGCCTGAATATATTCCAAATGCAGAGCATATTTAAATTTTTTTTTACGTGAGCAGAGAAACAAACGAGCCTGCGGACCACCTGATGTAAGTGGTCATTGCCGCCCAAGAACACTCACATTTCAGCTCACCTTAGTGACCTCCTATCTGAGATCGTACATAGATACGATACTTCTCCCGAGGACTAAGATAATCGCCTCACTGTAAGTGTACCCGGCAACTGCACCACTCCAGCCGAAATAAGAATTGCTACGTGACGGATTATGACGGCTGCGGTTATGCCTCTCTAGACAAACTATGGTACCTGGCATCTATTAAATATCAGTGGGGATTGTTGGAATTTATAATGGCTACAGCTGGTTATGTGCGGGCTGTGAGCATTTCTATGTGTCAATAGAACTACATTTACTGTTTATTATTTTTTGTGTACATTTTTACAAAAAAAGAAAATTGTATTTGAAAATAATTGTAATGTTATATTCCAGGTATTTCAAAACTGCCAACACGCCCAGATGCAGTTAACGAAGCGAAGAGAAAACAAAGCCAAAGCGGAACTCGCAAACCGGCCGGAGAAGATTGAGCAAGCCTCCAATGAAATTGTAGAGGTATTGTTGTTTCTAGATTGCATTTTTACGGTTTATGTTTCTATGTATGAATATTTACATGAGCGTGCACACATACACAAAATGTATGCACTGAGCATACACATGTACACTATTATTGTCGTATTACGATATATTCTGTTGGTTCATATATTTAAAAAATTGAAACATTTTCTACACTTCACTTTCTAGCCCTACATTAGAATTATCTGTATCGTGGGAGCCATTTGCACATACAACGAATCAAAATTTACAATTCGTTGTTTTACTGAACTATTTACTTTTTCTTTTCTGTTCCGTGAGTTGGTTACATGGTTTTATCGACTTTCATCAGTTGGAAGTCGTCAGCGCTATAGATCATCCGGACTGTGGATATATAGTTATGCTTCGAACATTGCAGTGGGAGGCGAAAGTGGAACGCGGGCAGCAAGAGTTCGACACGATCTCGCGCGTGATCAAGAAAGAGCTGGAACGGTTCGAGGAGCTGCGGCTGGCCGAGCTGCGCGCCGCGCTGCTGCGGCACCTCGAGGAGCACATGAAGCACCAGGCACAGGTACACCCTGACCCTGAAACCCGGTTGCACTTTCCGAATGTTGTGTGACGCGTGTGAGTGGAGAGTCAGATCGTTCATTATGGGTCACTCCAGGAAGACGACGGCTAGACGTCGTCGTACTTAGCGAGCTAAACGAGAACTGGAGGGCTACTTGCCCCGTAAAAAGACCCAGAACACCATGAAAGGAAAGAAAACTTACATAATCGGATCTTTCCCCCAATAAGTCGGGCCTTTTAAAGAAGATTACCATATGTTATTATGGTTATGTAATTAAAAAGGGGTTAAGAATTGTATTAAGGTAAATAAATGAAAAAGAAATTTATTTATTCTTTATTGACCAATTTAAAAAGTGGTACAAATTTAGGTGGTTAGGGATTTAATGTTCAATAGCATTTTCACCCATTCAAGCTTGAGGAGACGCAGAAAGTAACGAAAGCGGTACAAAAAAAACGGAATACGAAATAAATTAAAATGAATTAAATGTAATAATATATGAACTAATTTAACTTTCCAGGCCATCCGGTACTGGGACGCATTCTTGCCCGAAGCCCGCGCCATCAAATGAGAACGGCGCCCGTCGCCCGCAGCCGACCGCCGGTACGTTCACGTCGCACAGTAACAGCTTCCGCGTAACGCAATGTTCTCAACTCCACAACACCACATCTCGAATCGACAAAACCACGTGACCTTTTTTGAAAGTAGCAAACGAGCGTGGGGTACCCATGACGGAGGTGGCCGCTGCTGCCCATTGACCTCTATAACCAACTTCATAGCGATTACAAGCCCTACCTGACGTCATATGCGTTGCTGCTCCTGAGAACTGAGATAGATCGCCTTAAAAAGTGAATCTACCCACTTCTCCCAACCCTTCAGACTACCCACATCTGCTATACGGCAGGAATATACGTTTTCCTTGCAACATGTTCTCTATTAATAAAAAAAATGTATTGAATAATGTTATTACAAATATGTTTCCCTTTATTCATAAATAATTAATAGCATTATCTTAGACATTGAATACATGAAATAAGACAACATACTTAAAGTTGCTATTAGGCATTTATTATATGTAAAAATAAGATTAAAATTGTTTTGGTCTCTACTTTGGATTAACTGATTAAAAAAATTATGGTTTGAAAATTTGATTAAATGTTTTGTGAAGCAAGATGCCAAAATTTTAGTGTAAATATTCTTCATATATAAAGAATTACTGTACAGATATGGTGATATTACTCTTATGCGAGACAACTGTTAAAAAAAAAAACAAAAATTATTAATTTCCATTTAGCTACATGAACCCAATATAAGCCAATATAGTTATTTAACAGATTGACTGCGGCGCTAATATTCGAAACGACCCACCCGTGCGGCGCGCAACATGCGTGTTCTCCAATACGGCGGCACGCACCGTACGCGTGCGAGCCGCACGGGTGGCGCGGACAGTAACACGACAGCTGCGTTTGCCGCAGTCAATGTGTTAATAAAATAATACTTTGTTTCATCAAAGAATACTTGTGATATAGATAATAAAATAAAAAATTAATTGCATTCGAGACACGCTAGCTCTTATTGTGCGACCATTCTAAAAAAGATAATCACGCCCTGTAGCCTTTAATCGTGCTCAAAATTAGTTAACACCTCCTCGTTTCCGCGATTCGAATTTGAACTGTATTATAACGGTATCACGGTTAAATTTACAATATTCACGATTATACTGTTTCGGTACTCTAACGCGATACGTCAAATGTATATTATAAATGTATAAATAAATGTTAGACATGCAAGCGACGGTGTATAATATTTGTCGGGAGCAGTGGAACGGTGGGTTATTATTTTTAACCATACTAGTACGATTTAAAGCTTAGATTAAATTATGTAAAAATATATCACGGCTACAAAGATTTCTAGGTGGTTAAAAATTGTAATAAAAATTGATGTTTCTATTTTTCGTTGTAATTTAATGTTCTACACGACTGTATGTACTTGTAAGAAAACTTATCACAATTCATATTTGTTGTTGCACAGTTTCCTATAATATTTGATACACATACATTCATGGATCTGATGAGACTTGGATCAGTCGTGAGTCCGACGAGTCTTTGTTCTGATATGTCATAAGTCTGACGAGTACTAAACCTAACGAGTCATGAGTCTGATGAGTCCTGAATCTAAATTTGTAAAGTAGGCGAGCCTTGTATTTGGTAAGTCATGAGTCTGACGAGTCGTGCATCTGACTAGTCCTGAATCTAACGAATCGTGAGTCTGACGAGTCTTGAGTTTGTTATTTCATGAGTCTAACGACTACTTAACCTAACGAGCCATGAGTCAGTTGAATCCTGAATTTAATAAATTATCAAGCTGATAAGCATTGAGTCTGATTAGTCATGAGTCTGACTAATCCTGAATCTGATGAGTCGTGAGTCTCACGATTCCTGAATCTGATGAATTATGAGTCTGGTGAGTCGAAAGTATATTACAAATATATAAAATAGTAGATAAGTAACTCGTATTAAGTGTGGAAAAAACGTATTCTAATTAATTACTATATTTCTTGTGCTACTTTCGACGAGCGGTACCTAGTTTAGAATGACACCTTTGTTTAAATGGCCAATATTTTCACCACCAAAGACACCGATAAGTCCGCAACTATAAAAATATTTCTAAATGTATAATTTTAAATTTTAAAGGACTGGTCATATAACATAGATAAGCTTACTGAGGCTGTTTAAGGACATAAATATACGTTCACCGAAGACCATATACCACGGTTACCGACCATGTTGGTTTGGTTGGCGCAAGTAGATCAGCTGTACCAACCGAGGCAGCCTTGGTCTGTAGTCGAGTCGGCGTCGTGAATGTAAGCCTTAACATTTTTATTTTTTGTAAAATTAGATCATCCACCGTGTAAGTAAACATTTATTAACCCTACTAAATCCTAGAAAATAATAAGCAAAGTTTAATTTCGATGAGAAAAACAATCTTATGAATGTATGTGTAACAACATTGTGGTAAAATAATAATATAATAAAAATACGAATATAATAGAAATATGTAATAATGTAACATAATAATAATTGGATATATGTACAGAGGATTCGTGAGAAAAGTGTGTACGCACTGGCGTCGCCATCAGTCAACTGTAAGAATTTAATCAAAAATGTAATATTGTTATGTGAAACAAAACATATTTTTATTTTTTTTTATATTTGATGAGTAACAAACGATCGTGCAGACCACTTGATGTTAAGTGGTCACTGCAGCCAATGGGCACAAAAAGCGGGAGAAAAAAAAAGAAATAATAAATATTTCCTGCAATATGCATACATATTACGGTATACAAAATTAATCTCAACAATAATTAGAGATGTCCAGGTGGACAGCGCGCTTCGTGAAGTTTAGCGACGCAAATATATTAAGATTTTTTTGGTATTACATTGTTTATATACTGTTACGTTTCCAGTGCGTACGGACTTTGTTTGTCAAATGTTTCTTTAGTTATTGCAACTCGTAATCGGGTCGAGCTAAACAACAGTGGCCGAGACCGGCGCTGGTGCAACCTCTCGTACTGTTAGTTATTAGGTCCCTTGAGTTTATGTAAAATCTACTGTATTGATTCCTTATGTTGTAAATATAAATACTATTTTGATGTGTGGCTAATATCTTGGCGCTCGGTCTGCCGCATGATTCACATATTGCTACGCAGCTTTGTTCGATGCGTTTGTCAAAAAATGTATATGATTTACATGAATAGTTTGATGGAGATTTTGATGACGATTTGTTTGGCAGTTTCTGAAATTTAAACGTGTGCGGCGGGTTTGTCAAACAAAATGTCAGTCGGCGCCAACTATTACTAAAATAAGGGCAAGTTGGCACTTTTGGTTGATATTTGGCTTGACCGTTTGCACTATTGTTAGATGGGAACGTAGAATTTGACTAACAAATTTGATCGTTTACAGGACCCATTAATAAAACGTATCAATATTATTTCTGTGAAACGAGATAATATTTATATTTTTAATAGGTGGTATAACTATAGTTCGCCCGGGGAAGTACCGTCGCCGCACTCATAATCCGCCTTGAAGCTTGTGTTTCGGTTGGGGAGGTGCAGTGGCTGGGCATACTGACAGCGAGGCAGGAATCGTGGTGCATATACGTACGACCTTAGATAGAACTATAGTTTTATTTGGGGTTAGATGTGGGTGTCCATGGGCTGCAGAGACCACTTAACAACAGATGGCCTGCTCGCTCATTTCTTACGTTTCAAACATAAAAAAAATGATATATTTTATCATTAGTTGCAATCTTTCTATGTAAATAACATGCAATGTTATATTTACTTTGTCGTAGACTAACAAATAATTCCTAAATGTGGATGGAAAACTTTTACGCTCTGTTCAAATTAAATCGTATTTTGTATTTTTTTGATTTCAGTAATCCCACAGTGTAAAAAGCTTTTCGTGCGGATAAAAAAAAATGTCCACCCGAGCCACTCAACGGATAAAGCTGGTTCACCGAATATATATTTTCCAATAGCGAGTTGCAATAGCTGCGGTACTGTATACATTTGAATATAAACGGAACAAGTTGTCGAAAGGGTGTATCTGTTATATAGGCTGTGTCTATGAGATAATAGAGAAATTGATTCATTCTTAAACAAGTCTGCATTGCAATTTGACTGTTTTCTTATTTCCTTATCGTATAAGTGCATGGATGTTTGTGCTCGGCTGTTGAATATTTTTTATGCTACATTCGTTAGTCATAGGGCATAATTTTGTCGTTTCCTCTGAGAATGTTAGTTTCTTAATTTTTTTTTTTATATTATATTGTAATTCGCATTTAAGTGAAGTGTAAACTATTCAGACACATCTACGCGTGTCTAGATTACAAAGGCCTTATCACAAACGCGATTTGTGAAGTATTTACACTGAGACGATAAGTCGAAGTATTCGCAGCGAACCCGCTCCGGCGTGCGTCCGGTGGTTGCGGCAAAACAACGAGGACCGGGTGGTAAGAAACACGTGTGAACGATGTTAGGTACACGCAGCGGCAACGTCGCGCGACCGTAGCGATGCCACTGCACGCAACGTACTCGTTGCAAAACCGTCAACATGTCGCTTCATAATAAGCACCGACTTATTACTAGCCCACTGTCGATCGCGCATCTCAGACTGTACAAGTTGGTCACCACCGTCTACCCGGCAACACATCGCGACTGTAATAGGGCCTCCAGCTACACATGTACATTGTAAGTTAGGGTCTTATCTTACAATATACATTGTCTTAAGACCCGACACATTCATTGTATTAGCTTACTTATGTCGCTTTTTTTCATTATAACGATTGGGGATTTTGTTGAATTCGTTCATATATTCATATATTTTTATAGTTGTTTGTTTTCGTCTAAAATGCGTATTAATTAGATATAGACAATGTATTCCAAATTAGTTAAGTTAAATTTTACACGTTACAGTCAGAGTAGGTCAATGTAAAGAAAACCATTATAATATTTAGAATGAGGAGAAAATGCAAAATTGTTTAAAGCTCCGAAGGCGTTTATTAATTACTTTTTTAAATTACATAAACACTGAGATTATATATCAATCAATCAAATGCCAATCTGGAATTATTATAACTGTCAATATATTAGATATTATCTTTGTTTTGATAAGCAAAATTAAATACAGTATATAGAATTTGGGAGATATGATTTTAAGCTAATATCATCGCGGAAATTATACATTTTTATATTACGAAACGAGTATTCACGATTTGCGGTTTTGAATTGCCTATATTTCGGCCCAGTTGCATGGGCCGTGCTCACGGCGAAACTGCGGTGGCGGGGAGAAACTATTGACAAGCACTAGTGGTAGATTACTGCCATGTCACGACACACCACACTAACTGTATCTTTATGCACCAAACTTTGCACTATATGCGGTTTACATTTGGGAGGACTAAAATTAGATTTTTTTCATGACAGTAGAGTGGCAAACTGGCGCACAAGCCACCCGATGTTAAATGGGCACTACAGCCCATACCATATCTAACCTCAAACAGAACTGATATCCTATTTGAGGTCGTACATAGATGCGTCACTACGCCTGAAGACTGAGACGGTCACCTCGCATGTAAGCAGTAATAAATCCACACCTCTCCAGCCGAAATGTGACGTATTTCAGGCTCAAGACGTATAGTGGTTAGACGACCAGCGTAGCGCCGTGATAACTATACGGGACTGACACGCAGGGGGTCCCAGGCTCCTGGTGATGCCATCGAAATGATGAGTTTAAATTTCTCCTGGGTCTGGGTGCTTGTATACTCGTCTTTGTCAATGTCCCACGGCGCAAGGAATCCCTGATGTGTGGTAATGAATGCAGAAAACGTTATTTATTTATTTAACTAGTTTAAATCGTTCAATATTAATTACAATTTGAATTAATTATTAATCACATGTCCTCTAATTGTATATACCGAGAATAAATCATTATCGTCATAAACAAACTTGTTGAACAAGTAAATTGACTCTTGAAGTATTGCATCGATTGTTTGCGTTTGCTCTCCTCAGTACCTTGTCTCTATGCTTCGTTTTAATATAACAAGCTGTCTATTGTACAGTCTTTACGTAACTATTTTGTTACTTAATTCTGTGGTCTTTTAAATGTGTAATTAACTTTTTATATTGGTTGTATGCCACAGGTCCTGTTGTTGTTTTAAGATATAAGGACATATTTTTTTTTATAAATTGAATACTCTGACTGAAACCGAAATCTAATATTATTTATGTGGGTATATAAAGTAGATAGTACGATTAAAGAAAATCTCGTGTCTAATGTATTCATTATTTTTTATATTGCCAAATATATTTAGTGGTAATTCGGTGTAAAGGAAGAGATAATTTTAAATAAATTATAAATAATGTTGGTTTCGAAGTCTAGAAATTGTACTTTATTCCGATTATATTATTATTACTTAAATCATGAACGAGTTTTATTTCGAAATCGTGTTGAACTGGGTATGATGGTTACACTTATATTTTCTAAATTTCTTTTGCTAGTTAAAACATTTTAGTGTACATTAAAAGTAAACAGAAAATTGCAAAATAATTATGAAGATATCTAATATTTGAATTAAATTAAAATTATTTAATTAATTACATTGATTATTTTCATTAAATATTATTATATAATTGTTCTAATTAAATTAAAATTATTTTACACAATAATAATTCTGGGACCGATGATACACAAGCACAAAGAATAATGCCCAAAATGTATGGAGCATTGCCCCACCTATAAACGCATCTAATACTGTTACTTATTGACATTGTCCTTCGCTCGTAAAATAATATTGGACTTCCAAGGAGTGCCCGGCTAAAAGACTATTTTATTTTACGAAAGTAGCCAACTTCAAGTTATCCACTTGAAGTTGATTGGTTGTGGTTATCGGGTACGCTAATAAGTGAGGCGACCGTCTTAATTCTCAAGAGTAGTAACGCATCTACGTATCTCAGATAGGACTGTAGTCCTGTTGGACGTTAGTGTGTCCACGTAATGTCAGATGACCTGCACGCTAATTTGCTTACTTTCTCACAACAAGTATTCGAACATCGATACTAATAGTAGGTACCTACTATTCATCCATGTTTCAATAAACCATATATCAGCGTTTCAAAAATTGGAACTTTAAAATGGATCATCCTTTCTTCAGAGGGATGTACTTGAAATACTTATGCAATCCCCTATAAATAGTATGCTCATGGAGACGTGTCATTCGTTTTTTTATAGATTTTTATATTGAGGGAATTCTAAGGTGGAGGTACAGATGTAAAATTACATCTATGATAGGGGAATTCTAATATGGAGTTATGGGTGTAAAATTACATCTATGATAAGGGAATTCTAATGTGGAGTTACGAGTGTAAAATTACATCTACGATAAGGGAATTCTAATGTGGAGTTATGGATGTAAAATTACATTTACGATAAGGTAATCCTAATGTGAAGTTACGGTGTAAAATAACATCTACGTTAAGGGAATTCTAATGTGAGAAATGACATTTACATGGGTAAAAAGTGTCATTTACGTTATAAATTACGGAACTACGAATGAGGCATGCGGCACCTGCTTAAGCGGTCATTGTATCATATGTCAATGACCATCTATAAAGTGAAAAGATTGCGATGAAATCATTTTTCCTCATTTTTATTGCGCATGAATCAGAATGTTTCATATTAATAGATTGGCTGTTTATGTTTATCAATAGGATTAGTACCTACCCATCAGGCTATACGTGGACAAACCAAATGT
>DWKL01003709.1:0-11248 GCA_018249415.1 Phareas burnsi
GTGCGGGATTAAAATTAAATCGTTTTATTTCTCCAATGATTAGCTTTTATTTTTTAAAATTAAATGGACCATTGCATAAAGTTGCATCGCGTTCGCATAATCGTATACCGCCTTTATTGCATGTCGTTTTTAATTTATCGCCTTATTTTATATTTAATTATTTTTGATGATGTTGCTACTTGTTCGGTAAGATTGCAAGCGCGCTGACCGTGTGACGGCTGGCATTATGCAATGTGAGCGGTCGTACTGGCTTAGTTGATAACGCATCGTGGACCATTCACACTACGCCAATTGTTAGGGCAGCCCATTCAACCGAGCTAAGAGACCATCCAATAAAATGTACGATATTCGTTTACCTGTTCGCCCAATATTAGCCAATTTCACAAACTTGTGACGGAGTACGGACATTTCAATCGCAACAACAAACCGATACTTGATTGGCTTGTTGTCTATCATCCCATACAGAATATGTAAGAGACAAAGGTTACATAAAGGGATAAAAAGTTCTCAAGGAGTAGAGGAAGACACTGACGCCGAAAAAAAATTTAAACTAATTAAACTTGTCGGGCTTTTACATCTCGTCGCATTCTCTAGTATTGGCTATATTAACAATGCAAATGTCGGATTGGACAATCGGAGTGTCGTAACAATTGGCCTCATGTAAATGATCCGTTAGCGACTCGATCTCAGCGGCCGGCGCTCCATTCCTATGGTACACTCGTGTAGGGACCAATACGTACGTACGATACCGGATAATTTGCTTCACGAACGTCCATCACTCCTAATGTACTCGATTCATATTGAAAAGACATTCTCGTATTTCCATTTAGAAGCGCATAAAGTTATACCGGCGTCCACTAGCTCTCGCGACGTCGTTATTATGTGATAGTGTACAATATTCTGGAGGGCCTTTTATAATTTGATAAGATTGAAAAGTTTCGCTTGTTGTCTTTGTTTATATATATTTTTGTACGTTGACGTTACGTCCTAATACAATAGAAGCACATTAGGTGATATCTACAAAGAAACTAGTCTTCCTTATTTACGAGGGATCGTGGCGAAAAGACGGCGACGTCGGCACAAGAGGCAATCATTCCTCTAGTCTTGATATGTGGTGCGATTAAGAGAATACCAAATATAAAATAATGAAGGCTTTGACGTAGTGTGTAGAGGTAACGATAGATCGGCCCGAGCAGCTTGGAACCTGTGAATTATTATTACAAGGTAATTGATGGGTAGTATTATTATAATGCATTTATTTCTCTTTTGTCATAGTCACTCAAGAATATATTTAATTAATTGAGCTAATGCCTAATTGGGATATCAGAGTTTATTTAGGATGTTTCATATTTTACATTTTAGTGTTTAAATATCTGAAATTTACCTTAATTATAGTGAATGGATTTTTGTATTATTGGTATATAGCTGTAAGTTAAAGGGTGTTCTTGATAAACACAACTGAATAATACAAAATAATAAAAAAAAATGTACTGAGTGACTTTACGTGTAAACAGAGGGCCATTGAATTAAAATGTCGTACTAAGCTAAATTCTCTATGTGGTAATTTAAATAAATGTGATCGCTAAAAATATTTTTAACTGCTATATGTATAGTTATCATAGATCAGTAAGTCAGGATGTTGCCGTTGGTACTGTGTGAGTACGTGACGGTGCGTACAGTCGTAAACAGAATTCGTGCGCGTCTGACCGCGCGAGCTCGGTAGAGTTGACGCACCAGCGGGTTGGTCGTTGCATTTGCCGTACGGCGGCCGGCGTTGTCTGTGCGATCGTCTTGACGATTGAATTATTCAAACTCATTCTGAAGCGCGAAGTTAATACCAAATTCGCATTAGGGAAATGTGACGACCATCCGTTTGGTGCAGTTTTCTACGCCTCGTGTTTTCATGGCACGTCACTGTCGATTTACATAATATCTTTCGGAACGAGAATATTACAAACACAAGTTGCATTTGATTCGTTCTCTCGAGTATATAGTTTTATGTATGTATGTGTATGTATGTATGTGTATCAAGGCCAACCCCCCACCAACAGTTAATTGATGCAGTAGACTCCAGTTGCTGCTCGCTAACTACACAAGACACTGCTTCTCTAGTCTCTCTCGCATTCGAACATCGCTTTAAAAGAGCTTTTGTTATCGAGCATAATTTATAATCATATCCTAATATGAAACTAGTTATTATTCGTATTATTCTTTCATTAGATCTCTGTTGTACCTGTGTGAAGTTGTTTATAATCAATGTTCATTTGTACTGTAAGAGAACAGGACTGGTCTCGACGTCATCCTGCTTGATATGCGTAATAACGTAGACCCAAACGACCAAACTTGTTGTTCCACTAAACTTAACTATACAACCTCTCAGTATGTCGATATACTTTACATTGACGTCAAAAACAATACTCTGCGGTCTTAAATTAGTCACTTGTGTACCTTGATTGTACTTGTATTTGAATAAATAATGACCTATATAAGGAACGATTAATTCAATTCTGAAATATACTTAATTTAAATTTTGACAGACTGATAGCTGTGATTAAGAAAATATTTTTAATATTATCCAGTGAGTCGGATGAAAATATTTATTTTGTTAGAGGTTTCCTACTGCCAGCGACGCATATATGTATGCGACGAGACATAACCGCTTTGCGTATTTTTAACTTAGTGTGTATCTTAACGAGTGTAATACTTACAATTAGTGGAGGCGCGTTGTGTGACGGCTGTTGTACAAATACACGAACAATTTTATATTAGTTATTCGAGCCCACCATGTTCAAATGTATATGCAGACGCTTCTCCCGACCCGATGTGAACCAACGACATGACATCACGACCATCTGTCCGAACAGAGACTGATAAGACTATTAGTGTACCATACCACCGATGTCATCTGATTATTTTTTTTAATTTTCTATACATTGATCTTAAACGTTGCATATCGACTAACATTTCTAATTCGAATGATTTTTTTCTATTCATATCCGTAATTCCGGTTACTGCATTAGGTTTGGTATTTATTAAAAAAAAAAACTTAAGTTATCATAATATTTAATAATAATAATTGTGGACTTAATCGATGCCTATAGTATTGTAGTGAGTTACATCTCTCTAAAGTAATAAACGATTGGCGCTGTTTTATAAATAATAAAATATATTTTTCGGTACCACCTTTGAGTTAAAGTACAACGTAGTTTATAAATCGTGTTTCAGTGACTATAAATTTGTAACAATGTCAGGATACTGCTAATCAATAAGTTTAGTATAGTTATAAGCTGTCTCGTCTCATATTACACCAATTAATTGTTAACTCCTTGATATTCTTATTGGACCTGTATGGTAATAGCAAATACTGAATACTAAATTTTTCATAATGATATCAATAGGCTAAATATTATAAAAAAAAAAAAAAAAAGATTTTTTCTGTGTCAATCTCTGTGATGGGAAAATTTAATTCTAAAAACGTAGTATTAACTGCCAATGGAACGGGTACACGTCAATCATTTCCAGCGCGTCGTAGATTGTGATCGACAGCTGACAAAAAAAAAATTTCTCATGATCAATTCTCAAACGCGCGAGAAGGCAATCTCCTTTCATAAGTAAATTATACGTACCTGTTTCATTGTAAAATAATGAAAAAAAAAAGTTGAACTTTTCAGTCTTTGCGCGCAAAGGGTTGTGTATTAATTTTTATGTAGTACAAATGTGTTCGCAATTTGATTGCTGCTGTAGTGTTCCTTATGTTCTTGTGTATTCGGCATTTATTTGAAACTCGTATATTAACAATCTCTAAATCTGTGTAAACGTGAAATGTCATCAGAGTGTTTATGCATGTGAATTTCGTGAGCGCTAGTGAGCCATTTGTTAACGTATGTTCTGTGTTTGATTCGGTTCGTTGAATCATTGCGGGTCACGCTTGCGGCGATGCCGGCGGATCGTGTACGGATCGTCGGATCCTGGGACAGTTTTGACAGAGATGCATTTGTGGTACGGATAGTTGGCAGCGTCGTGAGCGGACCGTCCCAGCCTCGCGTACCAAATAAGAGAAGCAGTTGTCGCGCTGCGCGGTTGCTGGCCGCCCGCGCGTCGGCCGCGCGGCGCGACGGCATTTCACGTTCTTTATCTATATTACCTCGTTCAGTAACCTCACTTTATAATCAGACTATTTATCGCCTATCCGTACTTATCGACGCACTGCACTGTTATTTGGTACACCCACCCGTACTATTAACGTTTCTTTAAGTTATTTTTAAGATATATCATGAATTATATCGGCGTATCGAATAGTTGATATATTTTATTGTTATTTTTCTGAAACTACATAAAAGCAATGTATTTTACAAACAAAGCAGGAGAACAATAATTATTATGTAAGTGTAACAGTTAGTGAATTTAAGTGTGCTATTTTCCATTCCAGAACTCAACGATATCAATGTTCTTGTAATACTTATGTTCGGGTTTTAAAAAGATGTTATTATTGTATAATTAAACTAAACCTTATGTGATTGAAATGCAATGTTTAGAAGTATTTTATTCTTTATTTTTTACCATTAATAATAGTTAGTAGAGATCTATTTGAGAGTCTAATGTATCAATTATTTGTAAAGTTGGCTGTAACTAATTAGAAAGTTACAATAAGTAGAAATATTTTAATATAAAACATTTGGAACAGATTTTATGTAGATGACAAATAGTTGTTTTGATCATTATGTGAAGTGTTGTATTGTATAGTATATCGTATAGTAAGAGTATATGGAGTACAGTACTTGGGTACGTTAGCGCAATGTGTACGCACAACGGTGAGGCGGGTCGGGAGTCGAGCGCGCGCACGCCGCCGCCGTGCGTCGTGCCGTGCGCCGCGCGCCGTGCGTCACGCGCCATGCGCCGCGCGCCATCTGTCGTGCTGCTCTCGACCGTATACCCTCGACTCTCACTGCACAGCACTGCTAGGCTAATTCAGTTATCGTGTAAGGATATTTTTCTTACATTTCATAAGTAATGTTTATAGTATAGGCAATAAATAATGTTTAACAAAAAGTCCCTATGTAATCGAACTGATGACAGAAACATATGTTATATTTGTGGCCTCTTTATGAATAAGATCTAAGTTACATGTTTAAAGAAAATTAATTTTGCTATGCACAGAAATGATACTCAATTAATTGCCAAAAAGTTATATGTATATTCATAGTTCAACAATATTTCTTTTGGGCATATTTACTTTGAATTTATGCAAAACTTAGATTATGAGTAAGTAGGTTGTAGAATATATGTAGAGTGAATGCATATATAATATATCTATATATTTAAACTAAGGTGAATTTGCGATGTATCAATTTCTTGTATTGTTCATAAGTTTAGATAATAAATGGGTTTAGCCATACTTCGGCTGGTTTGATATGTATGTTATCTGATTAATTGTAAAAAAATAAAAAAAAATCATAATTTGGTTGTTTTTATTTACAAACCTTGTCCTCTCCTTTCCGTTCTTATAAATAATAAACTCAATTTAATTGAATTAAATCAATCAATTATTTTTTTTTGAATTAAATCTTTAATTGAATCAAGAAACGTTTTATCTTAAACAATAAGGAAATAAATGAAAGATTAAAATTAAACTGTATCATCTCAAACTGGATAAAGGAATGTTTTATCTAAATAACAAATAATGAATTAAATGAAAGATCAAAATTTAATTGTATAACCTCTTAGTGAATCAAGGGATATTTTATCCTAAATAATAGGGAATTAAATGAAAGAGCAAAATTAAATTGTATAGTTTGAATGTATTTACAAAATACGAGTTAACAAATTGAGTAGAAATAGTTTGACATAAGTACAACTATGTGCTAAAATGGTAATATTTTTTACAATTATGTCAATATTATGTTAATTATGGTCATACAAATTGCGTACAGCAGATATACTAATACGCTATTAAGACCGATGCATATAATTACATAAGTATTAAATATAAAAAAAAAAAAATCTATAGCAATCAATAATAACTACGTACCATATGTACTTATTATTTTTTTCTATCGTATTCTCTATAATCTATCTGCATATATATAAAATATTCATAGGTTTTAAAAGATATACAGTATCGTAATAAATGGGCGTTCCTCTATTTATCTATAACTAGTGACTAATAACCCAATAATATTTCTATTTTATGTAAAATACGTTACTAGGCCGGTAGTGTTGCCATGTTTAATTTTCCCGAAAAAAAAAATTGGCAGTTTTTGGCTGAGGAAAATATTTCCAATTGCGGTTATGAGTAAATACTTTTTTGTAAAAAACGCGAATTATCATTCGCGTTTGGAAAGGTATTTTGGATATATGAAAAGTAAACAGTTTAGCAAACGGAAGATTGCTTTGGTTATGTAAATTGCTTAGCCCCCCACTGCCGTATTTGGTTACAGAAGAATATAGGTAGCTAACTTAAATATTGCTTGTAGATCGGTATCGGTATCGTCGGTATTTATATTTTATAAAATAATATAATTTAAAATGCTTAAAATATTTACAACTTTAAATATTATAAATATTAGGTAAGCAGTAAATGTTATAAATTTTAAATCTATGATAAATACTTTACAACAAAAGTATATAATACGAGTTTGGTATGACATCATATTATCGTCAAATCTATAATTATTACTAGGATTAAAAATATGTTTACATTAATAATGAGTTCTTTTGTATGACGCACTGACCTCAAATCGGCAAGTTAAGCGAACATTAAACGGACAAAGGCAATACGCTTATTAAGATGTCAATAATTTAAACTTCACATAGAAATAAGCCAGGGTTTTACTAATGACTCGATCTTAAATATGTAGCATTTAAGCTCATCGCGTAGAGTAAGACGTAATGTAGAAGCTTTTAAGCTCTACTGACATCTACAGGCATACATGGTAGACGCGTAGAAGCTATTAATCCATACTTGAACCGCCACTTGGCTGCTAGCAGTCGATAGATGCTCTAATCTCGCCGCTGTACGTAGGTATAATATATGCACGTTAGTGAAAAGAAGTTCATTGATACTGAAATACAAAAAATCATGACTTCTTAATGAGTTTCTGAGTGATGCTATGTCAATGCGACGCCGCGTTTAATGAAAATTAGATTCACGCTAGCATACTCAGTAATATCTAACCCCCAACATTTTGTCGAATACAGACGTCTTGAGAGAGATTTAGCAAAAACATAATATGTACATGTACATGTATGTAAAAACATAATATGTACTCTGCAAGATATGATGTAGATAGAGCGTGGATAGAGCTTTGAAAAGTAAATATAAGTATTTCTAGATTCACATCTACATATTACTGGTAAACTGGAATCATTTTGCCGGATTACGAAGGTCTGAATAAGATAGTCGCTTTATTTAGCATAGCGTAATAAATAAGTGAAATTATATTGCCGGGCTTGAAGTTGGTACACTTTAAAAAGTTAACGAATTTCTCGGTTAACACAGATTAATATTAGCAAACAGATATAACTCTTTTGCTACATTCAGATACTGTTTAAATCAGTTAGCCTCTTCATTCAGTATAGCGTAATATCATATAAAGTGCAGACAATGATATACAGGAATCCTGTAGATCTGTTGCAGCTATCACCGAATTAGCAGTGTTAGACAATGTTTATTTCATCATAAACTAATATTTGGCGTTACACTGGCCTATGTTACATCAAGGTGGATGCTCTACTGCTGTTATCTCGATTCTTCGAGTGGATCCAGGGCGACGAACATATGTTTGTACCAGAAGTCGACAGTCTTGTCCCACGCGCTCAGGGTTGCTGAATCCAGTTGGAGTACCTCGATGAACATCGTTACCAGGACCTTTTTTAAATCCTGTTGACAAAACATGAGGCGTTCATGGCGGTTTGATGTTTTATTGTCTGAGAAGAGTAGCAAACAAGTGAAGGCCACCTGATGTTAAGCGTTCATAGCAACTTATAATATGCAATATTTATAGTATAAAAAATATATATCCATAGGTGTGGTGAGCGGTACTAACACTAAAATATACAATTTTAGTAGTCTGTTATAATGTGTTATTAAATTCGATCCAAATGATGACAATCTATATAGGTGTAAAAAAAAATGGGATCGTAATTTAGCTGCAACCAAAACTGAGGTGTTTTACTAGTCTTGTGTAAATTACCCCGAAGATGGCTGGTCTAATTGCGTCCCATATTATTCTACGTACGTTCGTGTTAATGAGTTTTCCGGGGCGGGCGGACGCGCTGAGTCGTAAGGTATGCCACCTCACCATAGCAATACATCCATATATGTCTGCATTATACACCTATGTAGGATACTATGTACAAGCTACTTGTGTAAACCGCAAATAGTGCAAAGTTCGGTGCGTAAAGATACAGTTAGTGTGGTGTGTCGTGACATGGTAAACAAAAAAAACGAACTAGACGTAGGGTAGATAGACTAATCTACCACTAGTGCCTGTCAATAGTTTCTCCCCGCCACCGCAGTTTCGACGTGACCACGACCCAAGCAACTGGGCCGAAATATAGGCAATACAAAACCGCGAATAATGAGTACTCGTTACATAATATAAAAAAAGGATACTACAAGTCACGTCCTTTGATTATATGCTTAAAAATAGACGCCAACTTTACAACTATTTTCATTGCTATAGTTGCGACTAATTTTGTATAATAACCGTAACATGTACGTTTATTGGAATACATATGTATTACTTATATTACTTTTTCCTATAATTTGTATACCCGGCCTAACTTCTATACTTCTATGTTGTCTGGAAGAGATCACTATATAATATATATAACACCGCCTTTCGTATTGTCTATTATCTTCTGTATATGTTAATGTGATTGTTTTCTGTGTGTACAATAAAGTGTATTTCATTTATTCACATCATACATTATATTCAAAATGTATTTATTATTAAAAAAATAAATTGCACAACATTATCCATTTCAAAATTTCTCGTTAAAAATGGAAAGAACGCAAAATGCAGTCGGGGAAGAATAGCTTTAATTTGAGTATGTCAAGGCAGAAATATGAGGCTGTTTCTGTAAACGTCGACATCGTGCGGTGCAGGACCCTATGTCTACGATTCTCGTGCCTAGTCAAGTATATTGTATCGATAAGTGGTATGTAAATATAGTTCGTCCGGGGAAGTTCCACCGCCGCGCTCATAATCCGCCGTGAAGAAGTTGTGTTTCGGTTGGAGAAGTGCGGTTGCCGGGCACACAGGAGTAGCAACGCATCAACGTACGACCTCAGTCTTGTTTTAGGTCCGATGTGGGTGTTTGCAGTGACCAATTAACGGTGGCCTGTACGCTCGATTGTCACTCTTCTCACATAATAAAATACGTGTTTGTTTCGTAAATATTAATTAAGATACTGTTTAAGGATTAAATCGTTTATGTCATATATTATTTTAGTTAGTCTTCTGCATTCCTCTACCCAAAGGTTATTTGCAATAGATCGCTTCTTAATGATAAGGTCGTCTTTGTAGCGCGTGAAAATTATATTATTTTTACGATCTTGCTTTTGGTGTATGTACCATAAAGAGTAATTGTATTGTATAGAATTGTATATTTATCCTGATCTAGCTGACAGGCATAAAATAAAGATAGAAAAATCACACTGGGTCGGGACCTTTGACCTCTTTAGCTGAGGACCTTTGATCTCTGGAACCTTGATACGCAACTGATGCCAAGACATCACTTACAAGAAACTGCTGTTGGTTTATCTTCCTCTTGTGGTGTGAATCTCCTATCTTGTTCATCATAACAGCGACCACTTCTGGTTGGTGAAGGTTGACGACCGCTAGATTGAGGGCAGTCATGAGGTTGATCACGTGGGCTTTGAACTGCGTGTTGGCTTCATACTCCTCTTCTGGTAGCTTCCGTACCATTTTGAAGAACTCTTTCGTGTCTGGATATGTTCTAAATAACCTGAAACACGGATTTATGGTTTTTTAGCTATAAATTTGAGATAATTCGTCATCTTTAATAGAGACAGAGATGAGTGGGGGCATTTTGTCCCGTGGGAGAGAGGATGGGGGAGGGGAGCATTAAGTTTACTTTGCGAATTGTACTGGCTTCTTTTCCTAACACTGTAACTTCGATCATTCATCGTTCGTCATCGATCTTCTCGATACGATCGTTTTAAATTTGAATTTATTTTTAAATAAAAACGGTTAACTTATAGCCTCGTCAAAAATCTCAAAACCAAATAGACAGTTGCTAATGTTAAAATTAGAGGTATCTTTGGGAATTTCTATAATATAGATTTAGTATTTTTTCACTGAATTTGAACATAGAATTGAATCAGAATCAGAAATAGAATAATGTCCCACTGCTGGGCACGAGTTTCTTCTCAGAATGAGAAGGGTTAGGTCACCATGCTGGCCAAGTGCGGATTGGTAGACTTCACACACCTGCGAGAACTTTACAAAGAACTCTCAGATTCGTAGGTTTCCTCACGATGTTTTCCTTCACCGTTAAAGCAAGTGATAATTAATTTCTAATACGCACATAACTTTGAAAAATTAGAGATGCGTGCGGGGTTCGAACCCCGGACACTCAACTTGAGAGGCCCGAATCTTAACCACTAGACTATCACTGCTCCTATGATGAATCATCGATGATTACCTTTAATTCGTTAGTTGTACGTACATACATACACGAAAATTATTTAAAATACTAATACATTAGTCTCATTAGCGTGCATAAAGAGTACATAAAGGTCAAGTTAAATCGTGTACCGATTAAAAATTCAATACAAGATAATACAGGAAGTTATTTCACGGTGAATATGTTGTGACTGCATTGAGTTGAAGGTCGATGCATTAAGATTCATTTATCTCAAAATAGTATACACTAGTCGTGGCAACAAGAATTCACATTAGGAACATACCGTGTAATTTGAGGCTATACTTTTTATTTGAATATTAACATAAATAATTAAATAAATAAATAAAGAATGCTTTCTACACTCATCGCCCCAAATTAGGATTCCTTGTATGGATACGTGGGTTCGAATGTACCATTTGTATCTACAAGGACCAGAGGGCTAGTGAGGGGCACCGGGACTTCCATGCTCAGGGGGCCCCCGAACCTTGAGCAGCAAACCATTGATTGAACTAACGAAAAATTCTACCTCCTTCAGAATATAAACAAAATAGCTTGCAATAGCAACACTACTTTAATCATGAATTCCCAATAAGTT
>DWKL01003710.1:0-11248 GCA_018249415.1 Phareas burnsi
ATATGCTTATCTTTTTCATGTTTCATTAAATTAATAAATCGCATACACGAAGGTAATGAAGTTCGACGAGTGAGAACTACTGTTATAGTAATGATATTAGTAATGAAAATGTTCGTTTTTGAATTTTTTTTACTGCAGCCTTATAATATTTTAAAAAGCAAGTAAAAAGTCACTGCATGTCTGTTGAATTTTGTTTTTTCTTTCTTTCTTTTGTCAACTGTCTGTCCGTCTTCCTCTTTCTTGTAGCTTTTCTCATGTTGCTCTAATTAAACATTAATTTGCGTATTTTAATTCATCACCAACACATGTCCCACTGTTGGGCTCGGATCTTTTATAAAAATAAAAAGAGTTGGGCCATAGCCCACCTTGATGGTTAAGTGCTGATTGTTGTAGACCTCACATTCCTTCGAGAACTTTACAAAGAACTCTCAAACATGTGGATTTCCTCACTATGTTTTCCTTCACCGTTTTTTTAATTACATAAATATATTTATACCCTTTTTGTTCTTTCATACTATCATAGCTCTATATCCTAAGGTTGTTTGAAAAATATCGCTCTCAGCAATAATGCCTCTTTTTGTTTGGATGTGTAATACGGTGTTGTCTATGGCAATGTGCTATTTATCATAATAAGTTATCATTCAGTCACCCTTCTTATAGAATATGTCAAATGCTTATTTATATAGAATATTGTAAGTTACAATATTACCTCGATTTCGAAAAAAAAACGATTCGACATTAAGCTTATTCTTATTTTCATCATAATTATCAAATTATATTGAGTAGTTTTTGTCCCCAATTGTCACGGCTCAATATTTAAATGTATCGTTATATCCGTTATCATCATCAAATTGCATTTAATAGTTTTCGCCCGCAAATTTCGTGGCTCGATATTGAAATGTATCGTTGTTTTCGTTATAATTATTAAATAACATACTACGATTGTTTTTAATGTTTATGTATAAACTAATGAAAAGAGCAAAGATCTTGTAGAAAAAATGCAGGAGACAAAACTATTTTGTCCTCTCGGAACCCAAGAACGTGATCCGGGTCTGTTGTTTGCTGAACATGTTAAGCGGTCGCCTTATTCGATTTTACGGGAAGTTTAATCCGGTTTAGATGTTCCGGCTGTGGTCGATATATTTAAAACAGGACTGGAATCTTATTTGACTGACTGAAGACCTACGTCGTAGGTTCGTAACTATTCCTGGGGACCTCCAGTTTCTGTTTACTAAAACGTATAACCTATTGCTCTTCAAGACAAGAGGAAAAGGCTTTATCTAAACAAGCTACATCTTAGGTCGCATCATTGCTGTCATTGTAAGTGTACCCCACAACTACCAACCAAAACCCAAATACATCAATTACTTCACGGCAGTTATGCAGGCGGCGGTGGTAACTTCTTGGATGAACTATAATTCTACCAACTATCATTCTACTAAACAAAAGAAAAATGATCAACTCATGGATCTTGTGAAAGATACTAATAGTACGAAACCCGCAACCGATCCGCCAGTAATAATTGGGCAGGACATAAAGAAATTGCAAGTGCAACGGTCACCTTACTGATCCGTAGCAAGGTCACAGGATGGGCTCCCAGCCGCTCGTGTAAATATAGATGACTAATTTGCATCTATTCTGGATCTGATTATTTTATATATCCATCTTTGTCTGTGTCCATGGCACCTATGTCCTAATGAATCATACTGTGGAATGATGACTGTACAGAGTGTTATCAATTTTTATCTTAAAACAATAAATAATGGTCATCAAGCAAGTTGGGTCATAAAGGGAGTAGAATTTATATAATATAATAATAATATCTTATTGTCGTTAGCCAATCATGTGCTTATTACAATATAAAAGGAAATACACTGCCTCACAGCGCGAAACTACCAGGTCGATTAAAAACTAAAGTAAAATCGTAGGTAGCATCCCTTCGAAAACATGCAATGTTTGCTCCTCTTCCGCGCCATTACGTGCTCAAAGATTATCGCCTTGCAGCCAGCCACGTGCGAGATATTACAGCGTCAGGTCACACTAATTGATTTTACGTAACGATGATAGCCACGTCACCAGTTCCGATATTGTAGGACGATTTATCACTTCGTAGATGTTTATTGTTTTTCATAAGAAATTGTTTTATAGAATTGTAGGTGGTAGAACAATCGTTCGTCTGGGGAAGTACCACGCTGTCCTCATAATCTGCCGTGAAGCAGTTTTTATGTTTCGGCTGGAGAGGTGCGGTTGCCAAGCACACATATAGCAAGGCGACCTTAGTCCTCAGGAGTCGTGACGCATCCATATGTGACCTCAAACAGAACTTCGGATTTTGTTTGTTAATGGGCTGCGATGGCCACTTAACATCAGGTGGGTTGCACGCTCGTTTGCTACTTTAAAAACAAAAAACAACACCGAATACCGATACGGAACACCTTTAAAATTGCAAATTATATAGGATTTCTATTATTCAGGCAATATATATGCGATCGATAATATGCTATAATATAATACAAGTATATCCCAGTGGTAAAATTTCAGGGTCTCATTCTGGAGGGCCGGATTCAAATCCCACACGCACCACTGTTTTTTTGAAGTTATGTCCTTATTAATAATAGATTTCAAATTTAGAATTTTCAAAGATATTTGAAGTCTACCAATCTGCTCTTGGCTAATGTGATGTCCACGATCTAACCCTTCTCATTCTGAAAGGAGATCCATACGCACCAGCGGTAAAATAATAGGTTGATAATGAAATGATGAAAAAAATATAAAATAATAAACATTTTATACCAGATACAACAAACTAGTTACCGTGACACGGTATTGTTTGCAGAAACATAACATAAAGAGAATCAGAGTAATCAGTGTATCCGATTTTCTGACAGTCACGATAACAGATGAACTGCAATGTATGTCGACAACTAAGATTATTTTTACTGCGTGCATATGCACATCATACGAGCACATAATTTTCACAGCGACCCATATAGCAAAAAGCTTTAATCTTCAATCTTTGATATCAAAACGCCATATTTTCGGTCGGATAGCGTTCTAAAAACGCACACTGGAAAAAAAGTGCCAAGTAATTACACATTGTACGTACGAAACAAAACGTTCGTATGACAATCAGGGTTGCCACAATCAAGGATCCCATCCGGTATGTCAATTGTATCCGACAAAAAACGGAAGGAACATATTTGTAGCATAGAAATAGTAAACGGACGAAACGAACATACAATCTACGTAATAGTAAGTGATCACTGCCACTCATAAACCTGTAATTAACACCAAATAAGATTGAAGTTTCATTTGAGGTCGTCCACAAATACGTTACTGTTTCTGAGAGTTAAGGTCAAATGCTGCGAGAGTCTCTCCCTTACCACACGCTGTAAACTGCAACACAGCTTGTTAATAGCACTGTTGTAGGTGGAAATAGAAGGATTCTGCCGCCTTATAATTGACTTGTTATCTAAATGAATGGAATAGATATTGATTATTTTAATAGTAAAGATATTTAATATTACTATTCAGATTGTTTTAATTGTAAATGTATCAACATTTAACAAAACAACAAGGAAGGGAACACATTCTTCATAGTTAGGTATCACATTTAACTATATTAAAATTTGAATAGGGGATCAAATGTTTATTCTTTTTTCTTTTTTTTTATGTTTGTAAAGTAGCAAACGAGCATGCAGGCCACCTGATGTTAAATGGTCACCGCAGCCCATGAACACCCACATCCAACCCCAAACAAAACCGAAGTTCCGTTTGAGGTTATATATGGATGTGGATGCGACTCTATTCTTGATGACTATGATGGTCGCCTCGCTATATGTGTCTGGTAACCGTACCTCTCCAAGCGAAACACAAACAGCTTCATGGCGGATTACGAGGGCGGCGGTGGTACTTCCCCAGCGAACGATTGTTCTACCACCTGTTACTCATTAGTCCTCTTTTAGAAAATATCGCTGGAAATTAGGATTCCATTTTTGCGATCTGTTCTACAGCAATTGGAATTTAATAACTTGTATTTTTTTTCTTTTTTTATGCTTGAAGATAACAAACGAGCGTCCGGCCACCTGATCTTAAGTGGTCATCGCAGCCCATGGACACTCACATTTAGTCTCAAACAGATTTGAAGCCCTGTCTGAGGTCGTACGTATATGTGTTAATACCCCTGAGGACTATGTGTATCACCTCGAGTGTAAGTTTACGCGGCAACCGCATTTCTAAAGCCAAAACACAAGAATTACTTCACGGCGGGTTATGAGATAACTTTTATGTCACGATCATTTTCAGTAACAAATAAATGTTTTTTTGTAACAAACAAATGCTTTTCAAACTTTAAGCCCTACATTAGGATACCCTGAGTCGTTGATGCCATCGACACATACAAAACAAGTACTAAAGCATTATTTAGACCCAGAACAGAAATCTAAATTTATTATTTAAATATCTGCTTGGCCAGAAATCGAACCGGAAACCTGGACTAGACCGCTATATTTTCCACTGCACTACGTCGATTGTCTATTCTTCACAGGAATTAGAACTTCATAACTTATTTATCACCATCGTAGTGACATGGGATAATATGAACATTGGTCACCCATCCGGAAAACGTCACCGCGTCCGGTATACCGTCTAACGAACCTAACAGCCCTAGTGACAACGTGTGTAGGGTGAGCAGCGAACAAAGGTTTTTTGTTTTACTTTAATATTTCACTCCTGTCGCGGGAAGAGATGGTGTATGATTAAAATGTCCTTTTGCGTATCAGCGAACCACTACGGCCCGCTTTGTGTGAGTGCCTTTTCTTGCTAATGGTTTTTAGGGCCCACCAAGAGGGATATAAAGCACGCTCCGGTCGCCGCAGGGTCCCGCGATATTATTTCTTTTTCGAATAAATCATAGGTATGAGGGTGAGGTAGTGTTGTGTTAAGTGTAAGGTATGTGACATGTGCGAAGCAGTGATAGCTTAGTGGTTAGGATCCGGCCTCTCACATTGGGTGTTCGGGGCTCGAATCCCAAACGCACATCTAATGTTTCAAAGTTATGTTTATATTAGAGATTAATTATCACTTGCTTTAACGGTGAAGGAAGGCATCGTGAAGGAGCCTACACATCTGAGCGTGTTTTTTCGTAGTCTCGAAGGTGTGTAAAGTCTACCATCCGCACTTGGCTAGTGTGGTGGATTATGGTCTAACCCTTCTCATTCTGAGAGGAGAACCGTGCACAGCCGTGGGACATAATGGGTTAAATTATACAAACGTATTAGGGGACAATCAGGCTGGGTTTACCAGGTATATACCCACCATTCTCTTTCGCTGTCGTTGAAGAGAACTAACGATAGATCTAAAAGATGGGGAGCCTTTTTCTATGAAGTATTTAAATAAGTTCTTACGTGACAACCATAACGACACACATCGCATAGCGGTCAACCAGTATCATACGCACTAGGTTCCGGGGTTGATTCCCGACCAGGTTGACATCTAAATGATGAATTTCAGTTTTGTTCTGGGTCTGGGTGTTTTATAATGTGTAATTTGTATATATCCATTGCACTCACGATACAGAGAACTATAATGTAGAAGGCGTTTGTTTGTTTAACAAAATAGTTAGTAAACTTGATCTATAGCGCTTTAGCAATTCGTACAGCTAAGCCCAATAACTAAGGAAAAATCTGTTTTCCAAGTGTGCCGTAGGTCTAGCACTGAATTTGTGGGCTGATGGATGGATTCAGGTGCGACCAAAATAGTATGGAGAGGTTGTGATAATGAAAAAAATATGGTTACAAATTCCTCTGATAGGACAAAAAAAGGTTTAATATTTGAATTAATTTTGTTAACATTTTTAGTACAAACCAAGACTGCTTGTGATGCTTTATTCTTGTCAAGATTATGAGATGTTGAGAGAAGACAATTTATAGTTAAACCGAAAAAAATTGATGAGCTATTATTACAGCAAAAATATTAAGTTATTGTAGTACAAAATAAATTTTCTTATAACACTAACCTATTTCAATATATTGTGATCTTGCAATCGACAAGAGAAGCCGTTTGATGCTCCGAAAACATATATTTTCATCCCCAATCTCTTGTCCCTCAGAGTTAAGGTTTATTTTCGCCTAACAATATAATGTTGCAGATACGTTTCAGATACCGCCTTTGTTAGAAAGTTCAGAGACAAAGTGATGTTCCATTGAGTTCACAAAAGGCGCCCCTTTCGCCATCTCGTTTAGATTTCAAAGAAATTGTTAGCGATAGGAGAGAAAAATGTTCATAATAATTCCTTGTCCAGGGAAGGTGTCATTATTATTCGAAACTCGGTCATCTCTATAATAATTAATATCTTTTATCTAATGAAAGCAACAATGGACCCCATTCTGTCCGATGTATAGTTGTCACGACCAACCATGGACTCCTGTTACGGGCTCGAAAATAGAACAGGAATCCGATATGAGGACGATCGATATAAAAGGTGGTAGAACTATAGTTCGTCCGGGGAATTACTACCGCCGCCCTCATAATCCGCCGTGAAGCAGCAGAGGTGTGATTGTCGGGCACATTTACAGCGAGGCGACCATCATAGTCCTCAGGAGTAGTGACTTCAGATAGAACTTCAGTTTTGTTTGAGTATATGTGGATGTCCATAGGCTGCAGTGGCTACATAGCATCAGGTAGCATGTACGCTCGTTTGATACTCTTCAAACATAAACAAAAAGATCACAGGTACGTCCTCCTAAAGGTTACGCTGAGATGTTTCATATTAGTATTTCTGGTTTATTGCATTTTTCAACCCAGATCACAGCAACTTGAAACCGCCAATATAAGGGAGAAATCCGTGTTTCTACACTAATTGACATCAGCCCACAGTCAAACCACTAAAATTACTGTCATCTTTCTAAGAAACTATGAAATATCATCTCGTCTCGACTCGAAAAGTAATCAGTTTTATGAACTAGTATACTAGGTGTCTGTCCATACATTATTCCACCAAAACATTAATACAGCCGCGAAATGCGGCTCTATTGCTTCTCTATTCCTTAATTTTCATAAACCTAAAAATTTGCTAAACAATTTTTCGCCTCAGGAAATAAAGTTCGACTTTGTTCTGTAATTTCAAAACAGGTTAATGAATTAAAAATGTAACTGCATTCGGAGTATTCGTTCAAGATACAATATTTGGATCTTCCGGCCACACGCTTCATGGCTGTGTTGTTTTCGAAGTCTACGCGAAGTGTCGAATAAAGATCGCCCGTAATGCCACGCAAACTGGATTTGTACATATATTTCTTCAAAGAGAATATCAATTCTGTCTATTTACAGAGGGTTGAAGAAACAGAGGCTTTGTAACGTAATACCTGTGCCATTTGTATAGATAATACCAAGCATTTGGGTGATTGTTTGTAACTTTTGTACATACATTTGGCACACATTGGAGGCAAGTGCAAGTTGCAAGCAAGCCAAATATGATTTGCGAACATTTGCAGATGTCGCTTAAGTGTGGCAAGCTACGCGCATATTTGCACTTTGTCAAAGCTTGGACCCTTTCTTACAAGTGCCACACATCGCATCAACTAAGAAAAACTATGATTGAAGCCAGCTCCAGACATAGTTCATTTTTTTTACGATTTGCCATCACACGTCTAAACTATTGACACATACCAAAGTGTCCAAATTATTAATTATTGGTTGCCATACTTGCACCAATTGCGTGGAGATGGAAACCCCACGCGGCATCTTAAAATGATTGTGAGCGCAAAGAGTGTATATTTTATAATTAAATGTTTAATAATAACTACAAATTAAACTATTAATAAAGTGCAAAGTTATTTTAGAAAAATATAAACCACGCCCTATAAAAAAATGCACGAGGAGACCCACTGTAAAAACTTAACTCATGGTAGCTGATCTGTGTACGTTGGTATCGAGAAAACTTCACAGTGAACAGTTGGCGTTGACAATATTTCTTGTAATTTACTCTTTTTGGGGCCGAATAAATTTGCTCGGAAAATTTTCGTCGAGTTCACACAACTGTCTGTACCAGATGTTCCGTTTTGTTTCCTTAGAAATAAAAGTTATTTTAGAACAATCTTTCGCGAGCACCTAATGATGTGGGAATGCTGTTAAAATATTCAAATATAAGCTGAAACAAATTGAGAAGTAAAAATTTTATGAGTGTTTCTAAGGAACGTAATTAAAATTCTTTGGTACAATCTACATAAATATATTTCTTGGTAGGTTTTATAAGTACTATGTTTGATGTAATGGAAACGGTGTAAAAGGATGTAGTCTGCTGTTAAGTTTCTATAACATTTCAGTATATGTAACCAACCTTGTATATCCGGGGAGGTACCACCGCCGCCCTTAAAATCCGTGAAGTCTCTTGTGTTTCGGTTGGAGAGGTGTGGTTATCGGACATATTTACAAGGAGGCGACTATCTTTGTCGTCTTCTTCAGTTATAATGTGTGTACATATAACGTCAAGTGGGATCCTACTTGAGGTTAGCTGTGGATGTCCATGGACTACAGTGACCACTTAGAATCTGGTGACCTATGCGCTCGTTAGCTATTTGTTTTGTTATAAAACTAAATTCAAAATAGGGTAAGAGAATATCTTAAACCGATTACATATGGTTTGCTGCCCCTGAGGATAGTTAAATCGCCATATATTAGTATCAGTACTTTATCACATCTTTTAACCTACAATAATTAAAATGTAGTGGGGTGTCGCCACATTTAACCATCAGAGCTTTATTTTCAAAGTTTATGAATAGATTAACTTCATAATAGAATTCTTTACGATCTTTGTATAACTCAAACTACGTGCACTTCATTATCATATTCATCGACTTATTTCTGTCTCATTGCTGAGAAGGTTTAGATCAGAGTTCACCACGCTGCCCAAATACCAATAGGTAAACTTCACCACTTTTGAAAACTTTTTGGAGAGCTCTAAGGCGTTTAGGTTTCCTCACCATGATTACCTTTACCATAAACTGATATTAGTTTTGAACGCGCACATAACTTCGAGGTTATGTGCGCGTTCGGGTTTTGAACCCCAGATCCCGAGCGTAAGATACTGTAAACAAACCACTGGACTATCACTCCCCGCTTCCATCACTTACCTTCAGATGCAGTTACTTCTCATCAAATAAAACAAGTAACAACACTTACCAACGCAATAGAGCCGATCGCTGAACGCCTTTGAGCTGGTTCGTTTCTTAACTGAAGTTTCACAAAGAAGGCATTCGATAAAGTCCCTCGTTACAGTCTCAAAGAAGCTATTGTGTTACTCGCTCCTAAATAAAATATAGCGACAACTTAAAAGGCTGTCTTGATTAGAAGTTGACTGCACTTTACCTTTGATGCAAAGTTATTAAGTAACAGTCAAATTTTTGAAGACTTTTTATATTACGTACATACACCTAGATGGACTCCGAACCTTCCATATCTATCGCTATTCAATTAAAAAAATAAAGTAGTTTCGGGCGTTGCTTTGTGGTAGTCCACGACATAAAATTAGGATGAAAATTAATTCGCAATAATTTGCAACCAATATGTATGATGGTTTATATTTTGAGACATACAGATCGGAGAGCCAATTAAAATTGATGGTGCTCCGTTTTGGGATTAAACACATGTTGCTGGTGGTATGTATGGTGGTGTTCATTTATATTGTTTGCTTGTGCATGCGTCCTATGTGGGAGGGAGGGCGGTGCATATTGCACGTCCTTAAATATACCGTCATACTTATTGGTCGCGGATTTAACTTTAAAAAAAGATATACTCGTGTGTCCCTTTTAATGTCATTATAAAAAAGTTCTATCTGAATTCGTCACTACTCCTGAGGACAATGATGGTCGCCTCGCTGTAAACGTGCCCGGCAACCGCACCTTTCCTGCCGAAACAAATAAAACTGTTTCACGGCGGATTATGAGGGTGACGGTGACACTTCCCCGGACGAACTATAGTTCTACCACCTGTTTTTAAGTTATCGCATTGGAGCAGCGTGGTGGAGTCCACTACACATCTCCTTAGTGCAGCCAGAGACGCATAGCAACTGTCGGTCATAAAACGGGTTGCAGGCAATTATTTTAATAATCTATAGTTACAAAATACATATAATCCCATGAAATATTGAAATACATAAGAGTAGTAGAGCCCTTCTTGGTTCAATTTTGGAGACTACCGTTACACTTATTTCTACCTTATAACAATAGTGTTAAGTACTGCTGTGTTCTAGTTTGAAATGTGTGGTAACGAAGAGATAATAACACAAGGCGTTCCCATTCAGTCCTTAAGGATAGCAACGTATTACTTAGTAGATTGCATACTGGTTTATGAATTCTACGTTATACAAAATACCCGTAAAATTAATGACTCACAAGGATCAGACAGAACTGTACTGTAGAAATACGGTTAAAAATGAAGCGAACGGGAAATGTCGATAGACAACTTAATTTATTTATGTATATAGATAAATTTAATTGTCTTACGCTAAAACCTTTATGTATCGTCTTCATCAGGACTTCTTAAAAGCGATTACTGTACGTCTTTAAGCTCATCGCGTCTCCGCTGAAGTTTGACAAAGGAATTCTTGAAACGTTGCTTGAAACTATTGCGCTACAAGACAAAATAGTTCAATGTCTACAAGTAATTAAACCGAAGGTAAGAAAGAGCTCGCTTCTATACTTTCGTTTTCTAGAAGCAGTGTTTTATGTATCCATGCAATGTGATGATACAGACTAAAATTACACACAAATACAAGTATTCAAACACCCAGAACGGGAACAGAAATCTTAATTCTAAATCATAAATTAAGATTTCTGTTATTGCCTGTTGATGTTGCTTGGGTAGGGGTTCAGACTTGGAGCAGTATCGAACAGTCTGAGGTAGTGATGAAACAAGGTAAAATCAAAGACAAGTATTCAAATACCCAGACAATCATCATCATCACCCATCATCATACAAATATAAATATTCAAACACCCAGATCGGGAACAGAAATACAAATTCATAATTTAAATGTCCGCTTGGCCAAGTGTTTGGACCTGGACCGAGCTCGAACAGTCGGAAGATGTGATGAAACAAATTAAAAACACATACAAAGGTCACTCACCTTTTCAAACACCCAGAACCGAAATAGCAATGAGAATTCATGACTTAGCTCTTCTTCAAAGCCGGCGATGCATTGGCGACTCCTCTGGTGTTGCAAATGTCCATAGGCGACGGTGACCACTTC
>DWKL01003711.1:0-11246 GCA_018249415.1 Phareas burnsi
CTGGCTTACCAATTTTACCACCTATCTAATGGTAATACAATGATGATTATAACAAAATCCCAGCCCCATAGTAAAAATCTAAATTCATAATTTGGATATCTGTTTGTCCGGGACCCGAATCCGGAGTTCTCGGCGTGTCAGGACGGCATGGTAACCGCTGTGCCACGTGGGTCGTCAATATCTAAATATTTATTTATTTTATTCATTTATTTATATTCTTTATTGCAAACAATTACAAAGCATTTTCTGCCAGTCAACCGTGGGTGACGATGAAAATATGAGGTAGGCACAACAATAGGTAATCTAATTTATTGTCGATTTCAAACTATCTTTACTTTAAAGGTAGAATTTTTAGCAGATTTAGTCGTCTTGCAAATGCCCCCCAATCTCAACAAAATAGTTTTGAATTTGAGATTATAACAAAACAGATCCCGCTTAGCCTTATATTTTTAAAAGTAGCCTATCTAGTACCAAGCATTGATAGCTTAGTCGTTAAGGTTACGGACTATCACACTAGGGGTTCGAAATTCGAATTCGGCATGCACCTCTGATTTTTCGAAATTATGTGTGTATTAGAAAAAATATATAGTTATAATATACCTACATCTAAATTAATTTTCACTTGCTTCACGGCGAAGGAAAACATCAGAAAAAAACCTCATATTTTCTGTAAAGTTCTTGAAGGTGTGTGAAGTCTGCCAATCCGCACTTAGCCAGTGTGGTGGACTTAATCCTTCTCATTCTGAGACGAGACCCGTGCCCAGTTAAAAACGTTAATGAATTGATGATGACGATGAACTAATCCTAGAGAAACCTTAAAGATCAAAAACAAAACCAAAACCAAGCTAAAAACAACCAAGTCAACCGAAGCCAAGCCATAACCAAGAATTTCACTAAAAAGTCTAACCAGCGTTTTTCAAATTGGCGTTGTAAAGGCGCGCGCTTCGCCCGTATCAGCAGTGCCTAATGGTGCGCCGAGCGAAGTGTGCCAAATCGCCAATGACTTGGCGTTAACTGCCAAAACAACAGCGTGATGCCAGCACGCGAGTACGTATGTGCAGAGATTGAGCTTGATACAAACGTTTCTATACATATCTTCAGAGAACTACGTACAATTTATCAATTAGATATAATGTTAGAGGTGGTAGAATTGTTTATCCAGGGAAACACCAACGCTATCCTCATAATCCGCCGTGAAACAGTTTTTGTATTCCGGTTGGAGAAGTGCGGTTGCCGGACACACTTACAGCGAGGCGAGCATTTTAGTCTTCAAGAGTAGTGACGCATCTATGTACGATCTCAGAACTTCAGTTTTGTTTGAGGTTAAATGTAGGTAGGTATTGCCTGCAGTGAACACTTAACATCAGGTAGCCTGCACGCTTAACCTCAACGCATAGAAGCCTACACTTAAAATAGGGTCTACCGAAGGTCGCATGCAGTTATGTTACTACCCCTGAGAACTAACATGGTCGTGTTGCTATACGTACCGGCAACCACACCCCTCCAACCGAAACACAGCCAGCGCATTATGAGGGCGGCAGTGGTACTTTCCTGGACGAATTACTAAGGATAGTTATACCACCTATAGAAACTACAAATTTTAAAGAATTTCTGAGATCTTACTACGCTACACATCGGAGAGTTCTTTATTTAGTTCTCGCAGGTATGTGAAGTCTACAAATTTGCACTAGGCCAGCGTGGTGGACTATGGTCTAACCCTCGTTCTGAGAGACCTGTGCCCAGTATTGGACTTCGAAACCTAGACACCAAGCGTGAAAGGCCGGAATCTTAATAGCTAGGCTATAACATCCTTAATATTCCTTTTTAATTAGGCATCAATTCCGCACTTCACACGCTGCTACTCTGTAAGGATATTTGCTCATGTCCACGCGGCTTGTGCCAAATACCCATGCGCTTTCCAGCCTTAATGAGTCGATGTGCGTATTCGTGTTCGATTATGACCGCATTGTTTGATCGTTTATAATGCAGTGCGGGTTGTGCGGGAAATACAGAACAGAGAACATAGTCGCGTCCGTTGGTCGGAACGTTTTGGTGTAGGTCGGTGCTTATGTGTCCCGCGATTAGCGAGGTATAACGGAATTCAGGGATTAGGATGTGTCTGTGTGTGTGTGTGCGTGCGCGTGCGTGTGTGTGTATGTGTGTGTGTATGTGTGTGGGGGGGGTGCGTGTGTGCCTGTGTTTGTATGTGTGTGGGAGCGCGCCCGTATGCGTGCATGCACGTGTGCGGGCGTGTCCGCGTGCGTGTGAGCGTACATGCGTGCGTGTGGGTGCGTCAAACATATAAGACAGAAATATATTATGAAGATAATTTTCAGAGTTACATGAAACGAAATGCCATTATGATTAAAACTAATATGTTTTAGATTATATTTGAATTTAAATGAGAGTGGTAACCAATTTTGTTTTCCTTTGAATAAGTTGAACTCATTTTCATTTTTACTCCTTTAATAAATTCGCGTTTTCATTTCATCGACTTTATTATTTTCAAGAGTCATTAAAGTAACTTTTAAATTGGATTTTGCTTTAATTTCAAAGAAAAATCATCCTCCAAGCAACTTTGACAGGTGATTAGGGGAATTTAATAAAAAGTGAAACGGAAACATTTTTTAACTTTTAATAACTGTTGATTTTAGTTCTGAAGTAAATTGGCAGATGGTTCAGGGGCTTTATTGATAAAATGTGGTAACCGCAAAAGATTTGTATTCCTAATCTTTCCGTCCTTGCAAGTAGATAGTATTTGTAGGGTACTTATCAAGTAGCGTCACCTGGGGCACCGGTCATTTTTTTTTTATATTTGTAAAGTAGCAAACGAACATGAAGGCCACCTGATGTTAAGCGATAACCGCAGCCCATGGACACCCACATCCAACCCCAAATAAAACCGAAGTTCCGTTTGAGGTTGTATATGAATGCGTCACTACTCCTGAGGACTATGATCGTCGCCTCACTATATGTGTGCTTGGCAACCGCACTTCTCCAACCGAAATACAACTGCTTTACCGCGGATTATGAGGGTAGCGATGGTACTTCCCCAGACGAACGATTGTTCTACCACCTATTACCAGTTATTTTTGACTGGTCGAAGAGTTCTTCAGTGCGAATACTTGGCAAGAAATATTTCTCCATGTACCCATATGATCAATAAAGAGCACAATGATAGAGTAACGAACCATTAGAGTGGAATCTTGGAAAGTTCGTAATTTCGATCTGCCGACCATAGCAGTGATAACTTGATAGTAAGATTCCGGGACACGTGCGGGGTTCGAGGTTCAAATACTGAACGCACCTTCCGCGCACATGTTTCGAAGTTAAGTGCTTGGTTAAAGGTGAAGGAAAACATCGTGAGGCAACCTACACATCCGAATTTTCTATGTAAAGTTCTGAAAGGTGTCTGAAGTCTATCAATTCGCACTTGGCCAGCATGGGGAATTATGGTCCAACCTTTCTCATTCTGAGAAGAGAAGCAGTCTATTCGATACTAATTTCTGTCATATATAAAATGAGATGTACATCTCGATATCAAATTGCGATTTACGAAATTACTTAAAAGGCTTCTCCTGTATTTATTTGGTTATTAATCCGTGATGTAACTAGCTAGGTTTAATTATGAAACAAATCGGGACAATCGACGGTGACCACCAGCTGTGGACCATTCATCACCCATAGTTGTCAATGCATCGGCAGGTGACCTGCACAATCGTTTGCTACTCGTAGCACATAAGAAAAGTTGAATCTCTCGTAAATAAATCAGTCAAAGTCAAAGTCAAAGTCAGAAGATAATATTACCATAAGGTTGAATATAAAGTATAAGGAATAGTATAAGAAATAAATAGTCTAGAAAGGCGACCATCTTAATCCTTAGGAGTAGAGACGTATCTATGTACAACCTCAGACAGAACTTCAGTTTTGTGTGAGGTTAAATGTAGTTGTCCATGGGCTGCAGTGACCACTTATCATCAGGTGGCCTGCACGCTCGTTTGCTACTCTTCGAACATAAAAAACAGGTCGACAAATAAAACGACAAAAAGTCCTAATCACTAAATGCATATATTTTTTTCCATAAATTCAATTTTTATTCTATATTTTTCAGCACAAATGCCCCTACTAAACGTCCTCAGCGGAACGAATCCGTCATATTCCCTGTACGGTCCGTAATGTATGTACATATTTCTGAAGCCGTAAGCAAATTAAGCCCAGATATATTCACCCTTCGAAATTGCTGCTAATAACCGAATGTACCCATATAGGTACAACCTGTCTCACTCCCATAATTGTCGTACAATCCAAAAACGACTTTAATGCTTGGTAACAACGTTAATTTTTGTCCGTCAACGAACGAATTCACCTACAATGGTACCAGCAAGCTAAACGAAATCCGACATATGACACGGGATGTGTATTGAAAAATGAGGCATAGAATCCCTCTAGTGATAAGTGACTTGCCATTTGTACAGAATAGTGTCTTTTTACGTAAGTTTTTTTAGGAAATAGTAGGAGATATTGGACAACAAATCTACCTTGTGTCGAGTAGAGGTGGTGGAAGGTAAGGAGCCGCTACTATTGATTGTGGTTTAAATGTTGTGATACTGATAACAAGCGATTCAACTTAATCCTCAGGAGTCTGTGAGATTTGAATATGCGATCGGCCTCGTGTCTGGTGAGGCTCCTTTCCTGTTCGGGCTTGGTGAATTCCATGAGTGTAGCTGGGAGGTGAAGTAAGGAGTTTTAACTGGACATTTATATATTATTATTATTATTTTTTTAATGGAATGTAGAAATTAATTTGGTAGTTAGTTGAAGCAACGTGATGAACAGTTTGAGGCCTTTCTCAAATCATTCGTCAAGCTGCTTCCAGAAGTGAATAGCTATACCAGTAATCGATTTTTGGTAAAAGTTGGAAAAGTGAAGAGGGGTGTTATAGTTGTATAGAAGACATAGAAGTTCAACCGCCACCCCCATAATCCGCGTTGAAGCAATTATGTGTTTCAGTTGGAGAAGAACGGTTGCCGGGACCATTTACAGCGAAGCGAGAATATCAGTCCGCAGGAGTAGTGGCGCATCTACGTACGACATCATTCCTGTTTATGTTTTCATGTCTTCACGGACTGCAATGACCACTTAACATCAGGTGGCCTAAGACTTTAAGCTAAGACTATCGCGGAAATTATATATTTCAATTACGGGTACTCACAATATGCGGTATTTTTTAATTGCCTTTATTTCGACCCAGTTGCATGGATCAGGTGGCTTGCCGCACATCTGCTACTCTTTAAGCATAAAAAAATTAAGAGCCAGATTCTTAGAGGATCGCAGGATACCATCATAGGTTAAATGAAGATATTCGAACCGTTGTTTAAGGTATAGAGGAGACTTCCTTCTATCCTTCAAACCAGAACACAATGGCTTTCAACACAAACGCCTTTAAAAGCAAGATAAATAAATATGTGGCAGTTGACGACCCGCGTGACACAGCGGTTATAATAAGTCTGACACGGAGAGTTCCAGGTTCGATTCCGGCCAAGCAAAGATCTGAATGCTGAATTTAGATTTCTGTTGTGGTCTATGTGTTTGTGTACTTGTCTTTGTATATATCTATGGCACCCCCATATAGGCTATCCTACTGTGACGATATGTATGTAGAAAACTTAAATAAAAAAGAGTAAAATTAAAGTTGCAAAAAAGTAAAATTGCAATTGCAAAAAAGTAAAATCAAAGAACCAAAATAATGAATCATGACGAACAGCGGAATTTCGCTTCTAATTTCCTCCTCCGAGTTAGGACTCCTTCCGCTTCTCAATTATTTCTGGAAAGTTTGTTGCGCGCAAACTTTTCTATTTGTTACAAGTTTGTTTTACAATGAATATGAACGTATGATTTATTTAGTACCACTTTGATGTAATGCTCAACTCTAAATTAAGGGAGTTGTCGTACTATCGCCGATATACGTTTGGCGAACTAAATCATATTTATCGTAAAATGTAGGCGACGCATTGACTAATGTTTATATTTTATTTTATGTCATACTTTTAGTTTATTTTTTATTGTAAAAACAGTATCTGACCATAAACCATACCGGCAACGTAGAAACAAAATTGTATTCTTATATATAATTAGATAAAACAATAATTTCAAGATTGAAATATAATTACATTAAAAAATTCAAGAGGTGGTACAACTACAGTTCATCCAGGGAAGTACCACCCGCGTCCTCATAATCCGCCGTGAAATAGTTTTTGTGTTTCGGTTGGAGAGGTGCGGTTGCCGGACACACTTACAGCGACTCGAGCATTTTAGTCCTCAGGAGTGGCAACGCATCTACGTACAACTTTAGAAAAAACTTTAGTTTTGTTTAAGGTTAAATGTGGGTGTCCATAGGATGCATTGGTCATTTAACATCGGGTGGCCTGCACGCTCATTTGCTACACTTCAAACATAAAAAAAAAAAACAAAAGTCTACACTTTTCTTGGAACGCTTGATGAAAATATAAGACTGCAACCATCATTAAATAAAAAAGTCGGCGTTTTATTGTATTTTTGCGACATTTTGTTGTGTTTTCTACAGTAGACAAAGAAGCAGTGATAGTGTAGGGGTGAGATTTTGCCCCCTCAGATTCGGAATCCCGGGTTCACATCCCAAGAAAACGTGCAATTTTTCGAAGTTATGTGCATATTAAAAGATCGTTACCTCGCTTGTAATTGCACCCAACAATTACACCTCTGCATGTGACACCGGTGGAGTGCCGCCACCGAGTATATTTTAGACAATTAGCTTTTTTACCAGACATTATTAGGTGTTCCTAATGTTTAAAATTCATTTAATGAATTCCGCCTTTACAATAGTTCCAAATTGTTGTCAATCAACAAAACATTTTGAGAAGAAAAATTGAAACAAAATCTTATTGTTAGTTTAGAAATAAAAGCACTCGAGTTTGATAATGTAACTATAAAAATACATTGTTGTTTACATGTAATAATAATACGTCCCATGCAATCCATTTCTGGCCGTACTACTTAAACAAATGAACGGAATGAAGTACCAAATTAGTAATAATTAAAAAAATATATTTATATATTATATATTAAAATATCTATATCTATCTATGATCTATCTGTGTAATAAAAATGCAGATAGGTTTAATTTTTAAGCGATTAAATTTATCGTTTGTCGTTTACGTGGCCACAGTACGACAAGTGAGTAACGAGTCCACATTGAATTTATTTAGAAACTTCTGTATGTAAAACATTGTTACAAAACTTTAGGAAATTGTAAAGTTACATTACGCAAAATATACAATCCAAATACCGTGAAAGTGATGCCAATTTCGTTCGTTATGATAGAAAACATACAAGAGAGTTGCAACGGAGTTGTTCAGAAATTTTTGTTCCATTGTAGCCCTCAGGAGTGACGGTACATGTACGTCGGACCTCAAATAGGATTTTAGTCCTGAATAATTTGTCAGAAAATGTAATGTACATTTTCTTTTCTTTTCTTATTACCTCCAATCCTTTTTTATTATTTAACCTCAGCACAAATCAATACTGAAATTGTCGCAAAAATAAAAGGCTGTGAAAATAAAATACTGAACACCGCTAACACTTATGCTTACAAAATAAACCAGAAACGTTGAAAGCCTAATCCGGGAGCCGGGAACGAAGGCTATAAAAAAACTATTTGTCTACTAGCGCCCTACGGCGATAATAATTTCGCAATAGCAATAGCAATAAAAAATCGCCGACAAATCTCGAAATCCCTCGGACGGCCAACTAGGCACGCCTTCAAAATTATTAAGCCTTTTCAAAGACTTGTCCCATCTGATAATCAAAAACGAACTGTATCTTAAAGAGTTAAAACTTAATTTACTTTACAATAAGGATGAGGAGTTACATCTTGCTTGTCTTAAACATGTGTTTACGATGTCACGGAATTTTACGCTGTAGGGTTTAACAGTCAACGGTGGGCCCGTCCTACTCTACTAGATACATCTATCTCGCTCTATGGTCAGTCTCATTCAATCTGACTCCATATAATCCAATACCGGACTGGACAGACGGGATTTGTAAGGCACTTTCAGAGCTTTTGCAGCGGGGAATATCATACGTTCGTTTCTTAAGGCTTAAGGAAAATTGGTATGAGGATACTTAAACCCCCCTAGCATAGATTTGGCGGTTAATAACATTCCGTTCAGTTACTACTTACTTTTATAGGGAATCTACACAATATTTTTATTTCTTGCGAATGTGCTTAGACGGTAAGCTTTGGAATTCATTGCAATATAAATTCATATTTACAATGAATATAGTTTCACTAACTTATTATTTGTTTTTTATGTGAGAAAAATATAACGAGCGTGCAGGCCACCTGTCTTGTGGTCACTGGATATGCCTTGGGCATCTACATCTTAACTCCGCCAGGTCCGAAGAATTCCCATCGTTCATATGTAGATGCGTTACTACTCCTGGGGACTAAGATGGTCACCTTGTAAGTGTATCCGATAACCACCTGTTTGACCAAAACAAAAATTGCTTCACGGCGGATTATGAGGATTTCTATTCTGGATCTGGGTGTTTGTATCCTAGTTTGGGTGGCATGAGTGTAGAAGGCGTTTTGCTTTTATATATTTGTATTACTGCACAGGACAACACTGAAGCAATTAGTCTTAACTTATATATGTAATTTTTCATACGTAACACTTCAGATATTACAGGGTTAGTCTGGGGTTAGCTATATATACATATACGAATGTAGAAAATTAGCGTGTTCAACACAGACTGTAATAGTTTGGTAACCCTTATTTACTTCCTAATTCCATCGCATCGCTATGCACGTAATCCCTTGGATGGTTGTCGCACCATGACGGGATTACTGACAGTAGACATGAGGAATTGGTCCAAGTTTAAGATTGAAGCGGGTCAAGTTATTCGATTAAACGCGTAAAAGTGAGAAATATATTCATACTTAAATATATAATTTATAGTACCTGAAGTTAATTGTACTGCCATTTCAGTGGTTTTTAAGACGAAATGATCCCTTGTGGGATACCTTATTGGAGGTTCCGAATAAATTAAAATGTTAAGATAATCTGGTTAGTTCCATTCGCACGGTTCAAGCGGTGCCATCTTATATCGGTCTTTTAAGCGTTGTTACAAGATCTTAAGCTATTTCGTAATTATAAATGAACATTATCATGTTATCATAAATAATTTCGTTTTCTTTCGTTTCGTTTTGATTCGTCGTGTCTAGTTTCTTTCATCTCGTTTTGTTTCTTTTCGTTCGCTTTGTTTCATTCGTTTCGTTCGTTTTGTTTTGTTTCAATTCATTTCTGCGGCATAAATATTTCTAGCTTCACTAACGCACCAACACATTCAGTAGCTTTAGGTAAAACCAAGTTATGAAAACAAATTAAGTACAGCAACATACTATTAAAAATATTATGACGTGTACAAGAAAATTTTTTACCCGTCATTTTCCGTTGCTAATTATTTTCTGGCGAAATTCTTATTCCTTTCAATAGAAGTATTATTGAAAGAAATAAGAAAGGAGGAATAAAGATGATTTATTTTAATGAATGCATTTACAGTTGAATTTTAATTGTACAGGGGTCGGTGTGAGGTAGGTAGGTAGGTGGTAGAACTATAGTTCTTCCGGGGAGGTACCACCACCGCCTTCATAATACACCTTGAAGCAATTCTGGTGTTTCGGTTGGGAAGACGTGGTCGTCGGGTACACTTACAAGCTAAGCGACCACCTTAGTCCTCAGTAGTAGTCAGCATGATCTCAGTCCACGTATGATCTCAGGTAGGGCTTGTCCTATTTGAGGTTCGATGTCGATGTTAATGGGTTGCAGTGACCGTTTCACATTCGACAGCATGTCCGCACTTTTGCTACTCTTCTTACATAAATTGATAAATATGTACGTTTGTAGTGTAAACAATAATCACTATGAAACAAGTCCTGCTCAGCATTATACTGGTTATCCAAGGTCACCCAGCGCTGGTCTTCGTCACTGTTCTCTTGGTGATGTCATAGTAGATCAACTAATACATATTAAATTAATATTGTAAGTATCGATAGGTGGTAGGACTATAGTTCATACGGGAAAGTACCACCGTCGTCCTCATAATTCGCCGTAGACCAGCTTTTGTGTTTCGGTTGGAGAACTGCAGGTCACACTTACAGTAACGCGATCCTCTCAGTCCTCAGAAGTAGTGATGCATCTACGTACGACCCCAAATAGGAATTCAGTTTTGTTTGAGGTTGGATGTGGGTGACGATGGATTGCAGTGACCACTTAACATCAAGAGGCCTGCACGCTCGTATACTACTCTTCAAACGTAGGATGAATCAGTATTAATCCAAAGCACTTTATTCCTGGTTTTAAAGATGCACAAATCGCTTTCCTGTCTTGCCTTGAGGCTAAAGATTACAATGTCCAACGCGCGTTGGATTGATTTACTACCCTGCCGTTCGGTGGTACCACTGCTGAACAATGAACTGTGTCTTCTATTGACATCGAATGATTAGTTGTCCTTCTAATAAATTTTATTTGAAATTCACTTTATACAGAGTGATTAAATCCCATATTCCGCATATGATTTTGTAGAGTACATTTAATAAAGGTTTTGGTATAAATTATGTTCCTTTAGTACTTCTTAAATTGTTTATATTTTTATGTGATTGTTCGTACTGAGTGTATTATATTATGTTTTATGCAAGATGTGTTAATCTTTTATTATATACTTGATTAGATGCGGCACGGGCCTTTGACGAGCTTAACAGAAACAAGCCAAAATCGATATCGTTATAGGCTAAAACACGAGCCATAGCACTGAGTTACGCAGACTCCAGTTTAAATTGATTTACTTCATTTTTTACACGAAAAATTGTACAGTGGTAAAAAATACGCCTGTTACATTATTTATAAAATACCTATCTATAAGTACCTATCTATTTTTGAGAGGTGGTAGAATTAAAGTTCATTCGGGGAAGCACCTCCGTCGCCCTCATAATCCGCCGTGAAAAAGTTTTTGTGTTTCGGTTGGAGAGGTGCGGCTGCCGGGCACACTTACGCGAGGCAACCATTTTAGTCCTCAGGAGTAGTGACGCATCTATTTACAACCTCTGACTCAGAACTTCTGTTATGTTTGAGGTTAAATATAGATGTGCTTGGGCAACAGTGACCTCTTAACATCACGTGGCCTGCACGCTCGTTTGTTACTCCTCGTAC
>DWKL01003712.1:0-11245 GCA_018249415.1 Phareas burnsi
AAAACTGCTTCACGGCGGATTATTAGGGCGGTACTTCCCCGGGTGAACTATTATAGTTCTATCACCTATAAAATAAAATCAAATATATATTACATTTAAATTTTATGTATTTTATATATTTTATATTTTTATCACCTTAATATATATTTAAAAAAGTTATTAGACTGTCCTTACATATACAATTATTTAGAGGTTAAAGAAAAAAGTTTGTAGTTACTACTATGGTAGCCAGATCCCAATAATGCCCCCCCCCCCCTCCCTCCTCCGTCCCCGTGGTATACAGGGCCGTAGGGTATGAGAGGCCTGAAATTCCCCTTTAAATAAAATATTGGCGTATCAGAACAATAAAACAAAACTTATTTTTATAGAATTCTCATTTAACTAACATCTTATGTTATCGGTAAAGTTATTAAATTCACACTTCTCCGATCACATCAATTATGAAATTAAATTAAATGAAAATATTTATTGCTTCATTTGTTGAGGTTGGAAAAACAGCAAACGTGCATGTAAATTACGTAATGTTAAGTGGCCACTGCATCTCATGGACACCCAAATGTAACCTCAAACAGGACTGAAGCCCTATATAGATTCGTACGTAGACGCGTCACCAGTCCTGAGGACTAAGATTGTCATCTCACTTGTAAGTGTACTCGACAACACATCACTCCTATCAAAACGCAAGAATGGCTTCAAGACGGATTGTGAGGATGGTACCTCAACGTACGTACGATAGTTCTACTACACATCAAAATTAATTTGATACTTTACAACGTAATCTCAGACCTCGGTACAGCAATATTTACATGTTTTGTCGGTGAGCGGAACATTTATTCACGATAGCGGTTTTAGATGTAATGTACATGTCAAAGTTATCGCACGATTCGGCCACAAAATTTCATTGTATTTCTTCAGACAAACCCGAATGAGGACAGGAAATGCAATGCAGTGGTTACTGCAGCTGAACAATGCAGGAAACTGCACCAGCGTTGCATAAACGTAGCCGGTAATCAGTGATGCGTTACTCTTCTAGGAGTACCTGTACTCATTATTGAGGGCCCGCGTCGCGCAGCGGTGATTGTAGTGGTTGTTACAAGCTGAGGGTTCCAGGTTCCGGGTATGTAGACATTTGGACTTGTGACCCAGTTGGCATGCCGTTTGTATGCACGCCGAACATGATACACTAACCCATCACAAGGAATCGCGCCCCTCCATGATCGACCTCTTGGCGGCAGATCGCTTCCGCGGAAGCTGGGGCCAGCATGCTCCGATTTTTAAAAAGACCACAGATGAGCTGATAACAAAAACCGCAAACTTAGCCACCTATTAAAGGGTAGGTTTGACCCCGTTGCTTATATTTGCACATTAAATAATTATATTTTTGTCAATATTGCACGTAAATATTAGTAATGTCCGGTATCTACCTCCTAGAGAACAAGTCCGAGTAAAGAGGGAAGCCTTGAGATCCAAATAATCCCCGCCCTTTTCCCTCTCCCTTGGTACATAGTGATATAAGGTATGAGAAGTTAGGCAAGGATAGGAGTCCCCACGTATAAACAACAGAAATGTAAACAATCAATTTAGATTTCTTTTCTGAGTCTAGATGCACCACCCATTACACATAGAATTCTACTGTAAGACTATGAGCATAAAAAGCGATATTTATATATTACGTGACTTCGACAAAGGAGGGTTGTTTTTCAAGGTTACGTAGATGTGAAGGGTACGTCCTTGTCTTTGCCACGGGTTGTGGCCTAAACGGCTGGATGGATTTTAATATACGAGGTGTAGTTAGATTTTTCGTGAAAGCACAAATGTCACTAAGTACAATAAAATTTCAAAAAACCAAAATGGCGCCTTTGTTTCCTTTTCTCGGCGCGGCATATCCGGCTGCGGCTGCCGGTTTGTTTCTAATTTAAATAGTCAAGCTCATTTGACAACTTGCCTGATTGATGACATATTAAAATCGTCAGTTGGAACTCCGTTTTAATTTCTATCTTACTAAAAAGTAAAATTCTTTAAACAAGTGAATTCGTTATTCCTATGCCGTTTCTACTTTTTAAAGGAAATTATACATAGTACCACATACACATACTGCTATATACATACACGATACACACACGCCTATCTGTGTCTATGTTTGTATCCGGAATCAAACCAGAAAGCCTGTACGTGTTAGGCCAATGTTGTTTTGCAATAAAAGTAGGAAACGAATAAGCAGGTCACTTGTGAAGTATCGCCTACGAACTTTCGTAATCGATCCCATATAGGACGGGAGCCCTATCCGTGGTCGATCACGCTGTTACGAAGTAAAAATTCGAGTACATGTGGTAATAGCACCGAAGACGAACCACGAAAAATTCTACCATCTTAAAAAGTTTAGTTGGACAGTAAAAAGGGCTAGGTGGCTAGTTTTGACAGGTGGTAGAACTATAGTTCGACCGGGGAAGTACCACCGCCGCCCTCTTCATCCGCCGTGAAGCAGTTTTTGTGTTTCGACTGGAGAGGTGCGGTCGCCGGGCACACTTACAGCGACGCGACCATCATAATCCTCAGGAGTAGTGACGCATCTACATATGACTTTAGATAGAACTTCAGTTTTGTTTGAGTTACAACATCAGGTAGCATCAGGTAGCATGCACGCTCGTTTGACTCTTCAAACATAAAAAAAAAATAATTATAATGGCATAATAGGTGGTAGAAATAGTTCGACTGAGAAAGTGCCTCCGCCGTCCATGTAATCCACGCTGAAACAGTTCTTCCTTAACAATAGTAATGCATCAACATGCGATCTCAAATGAGACTTCCATCCTGCTTGAAGATAGATGTGGGTATCCATGAGCTCCAGCGACTACTTAACATCAGGTGCACGCTCGTTTGCTCTTCTCAGATAAATAATTATAAGATATAAAAATAATCTATACACGATAAAACAACCGAAATGAGTACCACCTTTTCCAAGTCGGCTAATAATATATATCAACGATTAAGAATCAGTAATGTCTAATCTAGATTTAAAATTAATTTAGCTTGGCCTACTTGAACGGTTGCATCGAAATTCATCAAATTGGTGTAATCAATCGCTATAGAGATACCATCTAAGTTAAAAACGAAGATAAAAATAAGTATAAAGATTTGTAAAATATTTCTATTTACAGTAGATATTTTTTTTATACTATGTTAGGTTATTTTTTTCAGTTAGACATTACTGATTCTTAACTGTCGATATACATACACAAGTATCAATAGGAATCGAATCAGTACCTACATAAGTAATATGAATATATTCATTTCAATATCCACTTAAGTATTTATTTATTTACTAATAAATACAATACAGATAAAAAAATCTTATATATACAAATGACTTTATAAATATAAATTAAATATACCATGCAATACTCCAGCCTGTGGCGTAGCGTACACAAAGCTGACAGCGTTTTCTCGTATATAATATGAAATGTTTTTCTATACTGATTTTACTACACACAGTTAGACGTGCGTACATATAAAAATTTCTACAGAATTCTAATTATGAATCCAAATTATTACCAGCAAATATTAAAACAATGCTTCAATTTCTATGCATCTCATGCATGCATGCTTGTTAACGGACGAACGAGTTTTTAATCAAAATTTTCCCCTTTGATAGTTTATTCGCCAAAATATTTAATTACACACCGATATTTTGTCGTTTAAAGTGAAGGAGATATTAAAATTCATCAAAAGGATATTCGATTGACGAAAGTACTCAAACGTTATTCATTATATTAAAATTTTCGTTATCTGTACCAACATTCAAAAATAATAGAACCCTTCGTGGTAGGTATCAAGACGTACGACAGACACCTATTACTATACTTTAAGACAAAGTTCAAACGGTTCATACAGGAAATATTCCTGCCTTACCACGCCATTCGAATAAGAATATAAAAACTTACACCATTGTCATAAGCCGGAAATTGGATATCTTGCCGCAGCCGCACAAAAAAATCCACAAAATTTTATTTCTCTTCCACAGATGCAGATCCCGAGCCAGTATTCGACTACCATTCAATGCCGGCTCTATCCGAGCTGGACGATTTTGATTTGTGTCTGAAAAATCCAGATGCAGTCTACTGTATCGTAGACTTTGAACTGCTGGAAGATGATACGCCACTATATAAGTTTATTAAAGTAAGTACTGAAGAAAATAGCACTTCGACTTGTTCAGGTCATAACCTATCTACAAGCAACATCGGGCGTGGTAAGAAATTAGATGGGTGACCGCTAGTGGCTTAAGTTGAAGCGTTCATCCTCGCTTTGGAGATCAGATTTAGTTGTTGGGTCCGGTTGATGTCATTTGATAGCAGTCCTTAAATCTGATCGAAGACCTTACGAATGGGTTAAAAACATCCGGTATATCGGAAGATACGGCTTCGTTACTAACCCATAGCTTTTTTTAATATGAAAAGAGTAGCAAACAGGCATTTAGTCCACCTGATGTTAACAATCACAACAGGCCATGGTTCTGGAAATCCTATCCAAGGTACCTTGGATAGGATTTCGTAGTAGTACGGAGATACGTTACTACGCTTGAGGAGTAAGATGGTCGCCTCGCTGTAAGTGTGCCCGGCAACCACGCCTCTACAACCGAAACAAAAGAATTGCTTCAAGGTGGATTATGAGCTTCTTCGCCAATCACCATTTAGAGCAACGTTACAGACGTATTATGCTCTAGACCTCTCCTCGCAATTGTGGGGAGTGACTAACCTTAAATCAATTAATAATTCTAATCGCATAATAAGCTTCTAATCGCATATTACATCAAAAAATCAGGCTGGATTTTCACTCAGAGTCGCCAGCGTGATATTCTAGAATCATACCACCAAGCTATCTGGTCCAATTACAGTGTATCTAGATGCTTCTTTAGTAAATACTGTGATTAAAATGATCCCTTTCTCCCAACAGAATCTCTCCTCGCTGCCCTACAAGAACTACAAGCATTCGAAGCTGCATCGAGGAGTGTGCGGCTCTCAGCACTGCGGCCTCAACTTGACACATGCCAACGTCACTGAATCAACTGCCTCTAGATTGAGAGATTGCTTCAACGCCACAATTCATGAAGGATATGGGCTGCAGGTAAAAATTACTAAGAAAGACGTTCGAAAGAAATTAAATTATGATAATAATGATAACATGACAAACATGATGGTAGTGCATATTTGTTTAAGTACAAATACCTATTTGTGTTTGAATCTATAGCATTGTGGGCACTATAGAAACACACAGGGAATCCTGATATGGAGCAAATACAGAAATTTATGATTAATATCGAAGATGGTGGTAAAACTCTTCGTGGTTTGACTACAGTAGGTTAATCGTATAACAGCAGCTTAAAATTAGTGCTACAGGGTGTGTAGAAAGACAAAAATACATATAAGATATTTCAAAACAGTCACTAGCAGCAATGCATTTCCGAACGACCTTAGATGAATCTGGTGTTCTAATCGGAGTCAGTCACAAATGATGGACCGCGGTGAGCACTTAAAACAAATGAACTGTATTCTTGTTTGCTCTTTTAGTATATAAAGAAAGCTATGTACTTACATGATTACGTCGTTGCCAGGTGGATTCCCTATCTGTTCGGTACTGCAAGACACAAAATGACTACATCCCACCTGACACCCTGGATTACATCATTGGGGCTTTGCTGCTTCTCTTGCTATTGGTTAACCTGGGTTGCTCAGCGTACTACTTCTTCTGGCCTCCAGAAAATGGAGAGGGTGAGTAAATTCTCTATTATCGTCAACCTATTAATGTCCAACTGTTGGGCAGGGCGACTTCTCTCAGAGAGATAACGCTTGAAGGACTAGTCCATCACGGCCCAATACTAATTGGTAGAATTTATACTACGGCTTTCGGCCATAATTTCCACACAATGTTTTAGTTCACTATCAAATCAAGTAATCAATAATAATGTATAATTTACACGATTTAAAACTGTGCAAAACGTAGTGTTTCGCAAGGTGGCTCTTTGCACCCTTTTTATTCAAATTAAAAATTTGATTCGAATCATTTATAGAAAATGCGATAAACATTACCGACGTAACGTCTTCAGCCCTGTGCTAAAATGTTTTGAAACGATTTCTAATTCATAAAAACATTTCTTATAAATATTTAATTCTTCGTGTACATCGTATTAGAATTTGTAAAGCATTAAGCAAATTGGAAGAAAAACTTAAACAATAACTTGTTGTAACGCCAACGAATAGCGAATTACGCGTTTTTAAATTTATAATTCTATATTGCTTTAAGGGCACACAGACAAACAAGGGCAGACAAGTATAGGGCAATAATCACCATTTGTGAGGATATTATAATGCCATTAAACACCAAAATCATTTTTCGGATTATGGCCAAAATCGAGGATAATACTTAATAATTAGTACTACTTGGCACTAGACTTCATATTCAAGTATTTAAAGTATCAAAAATAGAGTTTTTTTTGTTTGTAAAGTAGCAAACGAGCATGCGGGCCACCAGACGTTAAGTGGTCACTACAGCCCACGGACACCCACATCCAACCTCAAACAAAACTGAATTTCCGTTTGAGATTGTATATGGATGCGTCACTACACCTGAGGACTATGATGGTCTCTCGCTATATGTGTGCCTGGCAACCGCTCCTCTCCAACCGAAACACAACAACTGCTTTACAGCGAATAATAAGGGCGGCGGTGGTACTTCCCCAGACGAACGATTATTCAATATAAAGAGTACTTTCAAATAGTTAAACTTTAAATTCTTGTTACTGATTACGAAAACCTCAAAATGTCGAAATCGGCTAAATGTTGCATAACTAACTGCATTTTATCTTAAGAGCGGCAGACAGTTGGATATAGGTTCAGGAGAAGAATTCTAGGATTATTAGATGGATGGCGAAAAATACTGTGGGGAAGAATACATCTTCTTCTGGGTGTAGAAGGTTTAGTTTGAATCTAAGGAATCCGCTTCTGAACGTTGAAGATAATTTCATAAATTAATATTGCAAGTCTGGTGCTACTTGGGGAGATGTGCCTACAGGTGACCCGTGAACCTAATTGATAGGTAGATGTTACAGCATCGTATTAGTATCACTAATCGCTTCCCTGTACAGAATAAGACAAGACTGTAAAGTCAAGTTGCCTATTACATCTCATCAAATAGTAAAGGAGTATGGCACAAAATGAACTTTTAAGTTCAAAGGGAAACTCAACTTATTCAGAATATTTAATAAGTAATCAGGAACCCCATTTAGAATGGAACTGAGGGTTTATTTTGTATTTTGTAGCACGATCTGTTTCCACGGTCGTGATTGGAGTCGGTATATTTTCTTTGTATGTCACAAGCGCTATGGCTTAAGCACTTAAAAAATGCAAGTAAATTTTTTTTCTAAGCCGGCGATGCTGACTCCTTTGGTGTTGTAAATCCATATGTAGCCAGTCAGACTTATTGCTATGTTTATTAATGAACAAAAAATAAAAATATTAAATAAAAAACGTGTCAACTAAGTGTCTCAGAAATAGTGGTCATATTTTGTTTTTACTTAAACATTACTACGCAGGTATTGCATACGAACCAAGGTTTTTTACATTAAGCAAGAATGTAATATTAGGTGTCGTTAGCACGCACTGCACTTTTGCGACAGTTGATGTAGTTATAAGTGCAGTAATAGCCAAGTGAATTTCGACCTTCCACGCTAATGAACCGGGTTTATATCCCAGGCATCCTTTGATTCTTCGAAGTGTGAAGGAGTATGACCTAATTCTCATTCTGACGTGTGCCCAGGGAAAAGACAGTTACGGGATGATGATGAAAAAGACTATATTCTTGAGTTTTCCTTATTCCTAGGCACAAATTGTTCTCAAAGACGTGAAGTATACAAATCCGCACTTAACCAGTGAAGTGGACTATGACCTATATCCTTGGCGGCTACACAGAACTGATGAGAACGTCCCAGGATAAAACTTTAGCCACAACTAGATGTCACCATTCCGTGACCAAGCAAAAGTGAAACGTATGTTTTCATTTTCCCAAATAGTTGATTGCTGTTCTGTAACATAATATCACAATTATAACGGACAGATCTTAACAATGGAGACAAACCCATGGAGTTTTGTTGGGCAAGGTCTGAAAACTGTTGAGGCTTTTTGAACATAATGTGCAAAAGGATTTCCTCTGGAATCGTTCCAACGTTTTCCTCTAGCCATTGAACCGCATTCCAGGGCTCCAGTTTCAATTTTAACCCCAGTTTTACTTTGTGATGCGTAATTGGTATAGAATGTATCGTTAATTAATTATTCGGTCGAAATAGTCTCAGTTCTATTTCTGTTTTAACTTGCACATGCAAGATTTCGGATTTCAATAGGCAATTGATATAATTCTCTGATCGAACCACGAAGGAATTTTTTATGGGTAAGTTTCTAAATTAATATATTTTTCAGGAAACAGATATGCGCAGGCTTTTTGCATACAGAAGAACTGGAAAGCGTTAAAATACGGGGGCAGCGCTGACGGTGGAATCTTCAAATGCTTTCAGGCGATGCGGTAAGTTAATAATATCTTCGTCGCGCAAACTTTTAAGCTAGTGTTATCGTGGAATTTATACATTTTAGTTATGTAACGGATACTCACGATATACAGCTTTTAAATACCGACATTTCGATCCAATTGAATTGATTATGATCACGGCGAAACAGAAATATCAGCATTTAAAAAACCGTACATCGTTAGTACCCGTTACACAATTTAAAAATACCTTTATCGTATAAATTCCTGCAGTAATTTTGGGAAATTTTAATTTTAATGCAATCATGAGCTGCAACACTTTTTATGTGATGATTTTTTTTACGCCTAAAGAATAGCTAACGAGCATGTAAGCCACTGTTAAGTGGTCACTGTAGCCCATGAGCACCCTCGTCTAACTTCAAACAAAACTGAAGTTCTATCTGAGGTCATACGTAGATGCGTTACTATTTCCGAGGAATGAGACAGACCGTTCGCTGCCACACCTCTCCAACCGAAACATAAGAACCGATTCGAGGTGGTTATGAATCATAATTCTACCGCCTATTAAATTTGATAATAATTTGCAAGATAAGCTGTAGTAAATCCCGAACATTCCAAAATTATATAAATCAAATATTAAAAATACGTAAAACGTAAAATATGATTCCAAGCCAATCATTCCATTATCTTAATAATGAAAAAAGCGGGTATTATGAAAATAAATCTATAAATAAATTAAAGGGTAGGTATACGTCAGTTACGCTGTCAATAATCTCAAATTTGACGGGCGTTTCAGCGACCTTACGATACTAGGCTTTACATCTGCTTTGCTTATCAATTTTAATAAAACTTTTCATATTAAACGTACTTTTGCGACCTGCGTTGGCGCAGTGATAACCACACCGGACTGACTTGCAGAGGTTTCCGAATTCGATTCCCTCCCAAGCAGGCATCTAAACGATACATTAAGTGTTCTGGGTCTGGGAGTTTGTGTACTATTCTTTGTATGTGTCCATGGCAGCCTCTACACAGAGAATCCTAGTGTGGGGCTTTGAGTTGGGTGTAAGCACTAACAATACATGGGCACTGCCGCCCATGGATATCCGTAATCAACTTCCGGTAAATTTGAGGTCCTGAGGTGACCACATATGCATTATTACACTTTAAAGATTTTTTTTGTTTGAAGCGTAGTAAACAGTTGTCTAAGGCTTAAACTCTAAGCCATCTACTATTAGTAGTCCCTGCAGCCCATCGTGAGGAAATCTTCATGTCTGAGTCTTTGTAAAGTTCTCGAAGGTGTGTAAAGTCCGCACTTGGCCAGCATGGTAGAATATTGAATAACCCTTCTCAATCTGAATGGAGACCGGTCTAAATGAAACTTCTTTGGGCGCGCCATGAGAGGGAAAAAAAGGATTGGCGTTATGATTTTTCTAACGAAATAATAACAATAGACGGTTGCGCTGGGCTGTCGAATTACGCCGGCCCTTACCAAAAACCTTTGGTCAGTAAGTATTTAACGATGAACATCCAATTATAAATTAAATTCAATTGTTACCATGTTAATAATAAAAATGACATTATGTTATTTTGTTTTATGTTTAAAGAGTAGCAATGGAGCGTGCAGGCCACCTGATGTTAAGTGAACACTGCAGCCTATAGACACCCACATTTAACCTCAATCAAAACTGAAGTTCTATCTGGAGTCATACACCTAAGGACTACGATGGTCGTCTCGCTGTATGTGTCCTGGTCAACCGCTCCTCTCCAACCGAAACACAAAAACTGGTTACGGATTATAAGGGCGGCGGTGGTACTTCTCCGAGCGAACTATAATTCTATCACCTGTTTAATTACCACCTGTTATTATTATTACACTATTATTATACATACACTCTTTTCATCACCAGATTCTACACGATGGTGATGATCCTGGGACTTCATTCTATGATCTTCATTGGATATGGATACACTGCCAATCCTGACTTCATTGAAAAGGTGTGTTTTTTTACTTTGCACTTCAATTCTCAGACTTGTAGATTTCACGATGTTCTACACAATAGTGTAGCAAGTAATAATTAATTTATAATACGCATGTAACTTCTAAAAATCGGAAGTGCTTGCCCGAAATTCAAGCCATGGATCGTCTGCAAAGTCAAACCTCTAGACTAAAAGTATCACACAGAAATCTAATAATCTAAAAAAGAATTATTTGTTATATTCGGACAAATATAACAAAAAAAAATTAACAAATATATTTATAAATATATCAAACGTATAAATTTGAAAGTAATTTTCGTAAAGTTCAGGCTCAGGCGTCAATTTCCGGCACTCTTCATTTCATAAAATATGTACCTTCATACTTATCTTATAAGTTTTGTCTATTTGTTATCTTTTCACGCCTTAGCCGCGGAATCGATTTCAATAAAAATTGTCATGTACATAGCTAGCATCCTGACGAAGTATATAGGCTTCCTTTTTTCGACAACCATCGAGGCGACCATCTACGAGTAGTAACGTATTTACGTACGACCTCAGACAGAAATTATGTGGGGTTAGATGTGGGTGTCCATGGGTTGCAGCGATCACATAACATTGGGTGGACTGCGTGCTAGCTTCATCATCGACCCATTAATGTCCCGCTGCTGGGCACAGGTCTCAGAATGAGAAGGGTTAGGCCATAGTCCACCACGCTGGCCAAGTGCGGATTGGTAGACTT
>DWKL01003713.1:0-11243 GCA_018249415.1 Phareas burnsi
TGTGCGTGTTTGCGCAAATTCGCCAGTCGTAAACGGTATTTAATGATTACATCGAGATGCGATTCGGCGCTATGTTTTATAGCCGTGCATCCAGTTTAATCAACATGTAAACTGCTGTGATAAAAGGCATTCGTTTCGGTATGCGATCTAGCATTAGGATAATTTATTATTTACAATGATAGCCCAGTACCTATTATAACAAGATTCTGGGTTCTCTCTCTGGAAGGTTCTCACTCTGAAAAATGTACCTGCACGCATGTCTAATTGTTTTGGAAATTATTGATCTGGCGTTAATGGTGAAAGAAAACATAGTAAGAAAACCTGCATGCCTGAGAGTACTCCGCAAAGTTCCGAAAAGTATGTGAAGTCTACCAATCCGCACTAGGCGAGCGTGGACTATGGCCTAACCCTTGATAATAGTGATGATGATAATGAATGAGTTATTTGGATATTTTTAAAAATACAAAACTAATAATTGTAGTTATAAAATAAATAATATTACAAAAATTATTGTAGAATACGGTCAGAAATGGAATGGTGATTGATGATTGCTTATTATTTCTATGACTCATGCATCCCGTTTTCCAATTTTCATGGAATAACACTAGATATTTTCACACCATCGTTGCATTAAAATTCCATTAAAACCATCAAAATCGTTTCAAAGACTAATCCATATAGACAGACGGTAATAATATTTAAGTAAATCTTTATTTTAGCACAAATTAGAAAATGGTAGTGATTTAAAACCACCAACTAACATTTCTATTATATATATTTGTATCTATAGACAAAGAGCGTGTTTCATGGAATACCAACGTATATAGTGGCGCGGGGTCGTTCATTCCGCAGGCGTCTAAAATCGTATTTCCGTAGAATCCTTACAAATGACGTTAAGCACTCTGCGTCGGCTTGCAGTTCGACGACCCGGAGTCCAGAAGTCCTGAAACAACGCAAAAACCGTTTATAACAAAGCTTTATTTACTTAAACGGGACACGTGCGGGCCGTTTTTCTGGAGAACCTGTGACTAATGCTTGGAAGTCTGCGTCATGCGTACCTATATGATTTTTGGACGGTACTGCGCACTGAGCTATATTTGTTTTAGTTTGGATAGAGTTAAATGTATCATCATCAACCCATTAATGTCCCAAGTGGGCACGGGTCTCCTCCCAGAATGAGAACGGCCAGGTCATAGTCCACCATGGTGGCCAAGAACTTCACGGACAACTCTCAAGTTTTTAGGTTTCCTCGCGATGTTTTCCTTCACCGTTAAAGTAAGATCTTCAATCTAATTCTAATACGCACATAACTTCGAAAAATGAGATGTGCGTGCGAAGTTGAAACCCGGGTCTCCAGTGTGATGGACCGGAATCTTAACCAGTAGGCTATAACCGCTGCACAGTTAAATGTATAGTGGCTTCAAAATCGATTATGAGTTACCTATCTGGGTCACACTGTCACATGTGGCTCACAAAAGAGCGTACAATCGGGCCGCGGCACAATGGTATTAAAGAGGAAAAAGTTTAATGAATCAGATAAGGTATATGGTGGACAGTGGCGACCTCGGCCGTCAAATAGCACGGCATCGATCGAACTGCGGTGGCCGTTGGCACATCACGCGCTCTCATCGGACACGCAACCTACAACCCTTTGAATTTCAAAGGGACCATCGTTCCCTATGTATTTTTTCGTTAATGACTATCTGTGCCGTCCATATCCCTCAATACTCCGTTAGTTTTAAATACACTCTTTTCTTCAGGTGGATCACAGTGTATATTTAAGGTTTTTAATAGTCTGTCGATTCAAAATACTGCGGGTAACTGATTTTTTATATCAATAAACAAGAACATATGGCAGATAGCAATTATTGCGCGTAGATGCGGCATAATATCTTGAATTCTTTAATATAATTCGGTTTTTTACATTCGCATTTACATCTCCACACAAAGATTCATCCTGCGGGTGCCATAGACACAAACTGCCGCTCTTAAGCTAAAGGGCAATCTAACATACAGCCAATTTCGACAATTTGATATATTCGTCATCAGTAAAATAGAAATTAAAAGTTTTATTATTTGAAAATGTTCTATTAGATTTATTTTGACACTTCAGACTCTTGCATATGACGTATAGTTAAATAGTACTCATTTTTTTAAATAACTCTCTTTTTTACCATATCTTGAAAAGTGGTTTTGATATGTACGGTATACGGGATTTGGTATGTAACGGCAGCAAAGACGAAAACACAAACACCCAGACCCAGAACAGAATTATAAATTAATCATTTAGACTTCTACCTATGCCATGTCTGATACATCCTAACTAATACTGTAAGCTTTCGAAACCAGTAAAATTATCTAACATAATAATATTTACGTTTGAATGAAGATTAATTAAAGCTGACACAGCTTAATGACGCTTGAAGTGCATAATTAATTTTCGGTTGTTATTTATGAACGAGCGGAAACGTAACGGACTAAATAATGTCCAGAATTTCAGAATGTAGGTAAATATTCCGAATCTTACATTAGGATTTCTTATTTATATCTACATGTACGTATAATAAAATCGAAAAACATTTTTTTTAATTTCCAGCCAGGCATTTAGTTGTTTTCTAATCCTCAATATATGTTTTCTTAATTTGAAAATTTAAAAATGAGTTTCCTGATTCCGGAATTATTAAATATTGCTAAGATTTTTCATTGTAGTATGCCTATCTATTGTCTATTAATTATAAACTAATTTTTTATTAAATTATAAGAATCAACCTGCGAACGGACCCGCGAGCGGAGTCTCATTGATATTGAATGAAATTCAGATGTAAATTTAATATTGTATACAAATCAAAAATAACTTCATCCTTGCCTTGCCGGAGTATCCAATCCAAAGTCGTAAAATTATATTTCTCTATAATTGACGTTATTTAAGCACTAGCATTAGCACTTACACACTATTTTGTCTTTTTCTAGCAACTTCATAAATGACGTTGATAGAAAAAGACAAAATATAACTCGACCTTGCTTTAATAACATTTATCAGTAATAAAGTATTGTATACAATACTTACGTGGCATTCAATTAATGCTGATAATGCCCTTGAAATTGACATCCAATGAAAGGGTTAATCGTTTTAAAATCGCATCGGGTGCCAGAACGTATTGCCAATAGTTCGCGAGGACAATAATTGGCCGCAGCCAGTGACCACACTCGCAGAAGGTCAAACATTATCGCACCAGCCGAACCGCGACACCATCCGGACAAGCCGGACGTGATCCGTTGTAATAACCGGTGAAATTTCACCATACATAATGTCAAAGCGTTTTGAGCCGCCGGAGGTCACGCTCCTATGATCATTGGCCATTAATCACTGATTTACGATTCCAACATCACCAACCTAAGTCGTAATAATACATTATTACGATTGTTTGTACATGTTTCCTAAATGTGTGGCTACATTGTTTCCAATGTACCTACGCAGTCGGCCACCTGTAACGCTGAATTAGCTCTCAGTAGCGTAATACTTGGCTGTCGCAAAATCGCTTGGGAGTACAAACCGTCAATCAATATAGATGTCTCGGCGGGCCATCCGCGTTATGTGCATCCGTGCCAACGACTGTAAGCCATTTATAGCGAGTGTTTGTCGTCTTCTTGTCAAGAGGCATGTCCCTGGATGCCGGAGCCCGGGCGGGCGGCGAGCGACCGAAATAGACGCCGCCTCGCACGGCTTAACAATGCAATAAAAAGAAATTAACATTTTGACGTTGCCTGCGCTAAGTTGACTCTTGTGTCATTTGGAAGCGGTCCAATCTTCTGGTGATGTATATGTTGTACGTTCGAAATCCTCTCTAGCCACTTCCGTTAAGTGAGACCGAAAATAGCGGCCCTTAAGAGCGTCGATGATGACAGGATATATTTTTCTACGTTCGTTCCTATTTCGTTGTCACATCGTTTGGTGGAATTGGTGGTTGTAAAATTAATTGTTTGTTTCAGGGTTCGGGCTGGCGGCGGCGGCGGCGGCGGGTGTTCGCACCGGCTACCCCACCGTGTTACAGTCGCCGTACGGGTGAGTGGCCACCAATCACGACCCAGTGCATCTGTAACACATCAATGTTCAATGGTTCAACACTTCGATATTTGCCAGCACAAGCGGCTCCGCATGCCGTTCTCGATTACATCTCACGAGACAAAAATCAGACTAGGCAGTTCTAACTTCACATTAGCATTATTGCCTGTTGAGATAATATAAATTAAGAAGACTTATAACAAATATCTGAGTCAACTTAGAAGGCGACGTTTGTAGGAAACTAAATATTACAATAAACGTAGGGCGTGTAGGGGCTGTTCACAAATGTTCCTAGGGCTAAATTTACACTGAACTCACAAATGTGAATGTACACAGCGCTGGTAAGTAACAAGCACTGCGCGTAGGATGAAACCGATATGAGTACAGTTGCTGAACTGACTTTTGTCTCGGTAGATGAGGCGAGCGGCGTCTCCGGACGGCCAGCGGCGCGGCGGCCGGCGGACCACACCTAGACTAAATAATCAAACATTTTCACATAGGTATCTATGGCAAGCGTGAGCGTGAGAGTGGATTTTTTTCGTTTTGGGTGTGAATTAGTCGATTGGGTTTTTAATGTTTACGTTTTAAAGCTATACCGGAGCATGGGCGGCGCCGGTGACGCGAGCGCGCGGGCGCCGCCCACCGCCGTCACTATACGCATCGTTCGACACTCAATGTTTTCTTTAATTTTATGTTTTATGCCGTGTTCGTGTAAGATTTTTGATTTGAATTGATTTTTGTTGGTGGTGGATTTCGTTAATACACTTACTAAGTTCCAAGCGTAACCGAAATTCCCTTGCGAGAGCGGTGTCTGATCTCTTATGCGTGGACACATATTGCCAAGATTATCTTTTACTGTGTTATTTTCTTCTTGGTAACTACAAACATTCTGTGATCTCAAATTGGAAGAAATCTAAATTGTTTACGAAGCGAAAAACGATGTGATTCTTAAGAAGCGAAAAATTATAAATATGTATGTAAATTAAAACAAATTATTGCAACAGTAAATGAACTCGTACTATTATTTGTAGTTAACATTACTCTTTCATTCACATTACGACGATTTTCCAAACAAAAATATTTTGTACAATGTATTCGAAATAATCTTATTTTTCATAACACCATTGTTTTATAAAATAATTTGTTTTACCTTGACCTGTTGAGTGGAATCAAACCTATTGATAGGATCAGTAAAACATGCAATATGAACCTATCTGGCATACCAACCCCGTAATCAATAAAAGACAGGTTGAATTTGTACAATAATGTCATTACTAATACGAATATTAATAATGCAATGTTACATACACATAGCTAGAAATATTCGACTATTATTGTAAAAACGACCGTCGAAACGTGAATGATTGAAAAGGGATTTTCTGTTACGCGACGCGATGGCTAGCCGGTTGCATCGTCAAGGAGACGCGGTGTGTATCTGTACTAAGCGTCTTCTCGACCAGTGCTCGCCATCAACACTTAACCATGCAGCTGATTAGAATCCGCCCAGCACGTGTCAAACGTGCCTCCCAATGCCACAGTTACACCCCAACCAACACAATCGATAATTTTATCCGATGGTACTATTGTCCTAATAAAAAAACAATCAAGCGAAAGCGTCATTCGATTAATCGCCCTTCGCTTCCATATACAATTAAATATAAACGTAGGCACGTAGACAACCTTATTTGATGTGACCGCGTATGATTTCACTATCAGATCGTTATAGTAGGAAAATGTGCATGTAATGTTGTCGTAAGTATTTAAACTAAAAGCCGTTTAGGTATCTAACAGTAATGATAGACGTGATCCTATGTTACACTTAGTTTCCGATTGTCTTTTGTACCTATGTAGATGTGAAAGCTTGTGTGATGTTCCGCCAGTTTTTAAATGCTCTACGCGTGTTTTGTATATCTCTGCAGACCTTCCCTTCTCTAGACGTTTATGTAACCTGTAACAAAGGGGTTTCTTAGCGAATTTGTCGAAGGATGTAACCGAGTAGGTAATCTTGGACTGTGGAGTCGCAGACCACAGGTGGGCGTTCTAGTCGGGCGGAGCCTTGAGACGGGCGTGTACCACGCATGCGTCGCGCTCTCAGTCTCCTGTACCAAGTAGTCCACCCTTCCGCGAATGCTATACCTCGATCAATCCGTCTCTTTTAACGACTATAGGAATAGAAAAAGACGAACGCTCGGTAAATGGCTAAGTCTAAATAGCATGGTCACGGGTCGAGAGCTCTCCGAAAATGCTGAACCAGTGCGCTTTGAAGCGCTCCTCTCGAACAAACTTGACCGCCTGGCGTCATCGGGCGGGAATTAAGCTACGTCGACATTTTTGCTGGCTTTAAGTGTTGTGAAATTGTTAGATCATTAATAAGTGGGTGACACGACTTAATACTTCAGAGAAACATCTGCTTTTAACAGCTGTGACTGCGAATTGTTGTAATGTGCCATTAATAGAGATTTAGAAGTAGATAACATACCGTCATTTGTTTATGTATGCCCTGAAAAACAAGTGTCCGTGATATTACGCAAATGATATTTCGGTATTCCAATTGGTAGAGTCAATCTATCTGAAGACGTTTCCTACGATGTAGGATATTTCTGTCGCGGCGGAGTGTATGTGGCTGTTTCGACATTTTTAATAGTTCTTTTTTAAACGGTCCTGGCAATGACGCACGGCGGCCGTTCGTCCACGCCACGACACAAGCCACGATCGCATACTTACAAATCTTACAAATTACGTTTTATCGATGTCTACTAACATAACAAGACTAGAATATGCTCGTGCCTGTCAAGGCTGCAAATGGGGCTAGGTACTTATAGAGTGTGATGACAGTTTTACAGTGTTTATTTCGCGATGTGATTACCTTTTACTGAATTTCTAGTCCAAGTAACCTCAAGAAAAGCAGGCAGAGTTATAAAATGATCCAAGGTTCTTAAGTTTAGTCTACCTTTTGAATGTTACGTCTCAGCGACTACCTACTGAATTCAAAAAATGTTATTCCTAGGAATCTTATTTCTACTTTTATAAAACTTTAATAAAAATAGGACAGCTGAAGGTGATCACAGCGCAATCAGCAGATGTTTGGGGACTATGTATACCTACTCCTCAACGTCTCGTCTTAAAGGGGAGTAACACAAACTTATGGGAGGTCAACATCGGCAGGTTGTCGCCTGGTTACGTGTACGGCGCGCCCGGGTACATGGGCACCGTGGGCGGGGTAGGCGCGAGCGTGGGCTCGGGGGCCGGAGGGCTGGTGCAGCTGCCGCAACTCCAACACGCCGCCGCAGTCGCCGCAGCCAACCACTTGTATGAGTACCAGGCTGCCGCAGCTCAGGGCGCTGCCGCTTACCAGCAACAGTACGCTGCAGCTGGCTTCGACCCTTACGCTACCGCTGCAGGTTCGTATGCGACAGTCTTATTAGCTTAGCCTAGCCTAGAAATATTTAGGTATAGACTCGGAGTAGAAAATACATTTCTATAGCTTATGTAGCCTAACATCTTTAGTAACCCTATTGAATATATTGCCGTCCTTAAACCGAAATGCCGTTATACAACATCTGATCGATTTCGACATTTTGATGTAATCGTAATGAGTAAAATACCAATTTAAAGATTAATTATTCGAAAATGCTCTATTAGATCTCTTACAGAGGTTGAGGTATCAATATTTTTGATTTATGTATGATAGCACTATTACATCTAGTTATTAAATAGTACTCATTTTTAAAGTTACTTTCTTTTTGGCCATAACTCGAAAAGTCGTTTTGGTATGTTACGACATTATATTCTAGTTTAAGAACGGCAGTATATGTATGTACATACATATAATGCCATCGTCCTATCGTAGAATTGGGCATATCGTGATATGTCGAGACATTTCATGAAATAACATTATTGTTAAATGTTATAAATAATAGCAAAAATAATTATATAAAGTTAAATTAATTTAAATACCCCAAAATCACTGACAGAATATGTACTTGAAATTTTGGATCCTTTGAATTTATATTAATTGCAATAGAATTTTTGTTATCGAGAAAGTAAGGCAGTTGAAGTATATAGTATTGTTTTTTAACGGAATAAAAACTTGGAATTTTCAACTTGACAGTTGGTTGGCAGGATTGCTGGTATCCGATATGTGATGTACGTGTGTTGTTTGGGTGTTTGTTATTGAGTCCGCATTGGTTCCAGTAGCAGCGGCCGTGGCGGCGAGCGGCGCGGGCTACGTGTCCCCATACTACGCCCTGCCTGGTGGCGGCGTGCAGGCGCCGATGCTCCCCCCTCTGCCCTACCCACCCCAGCTCCAGGAGGCACGCATGCAGTAAAACACGCGTGTCGGCTACCTGCACGATATCTGGAGTCGATCCCGCTGTTTAGCTGATCCACGACACATGCCAAAACAAACGTAAATTAACTTAATAAGAACCAGATAGGATCGCCGCGTGCAGGGCCGTCCAATAAGCACGAGTTGTGACGAGGTGCATTTCGCACATGCAGTATGTAATCATGGCAGCGTCTTTGAAATGTATAAATTTATTGATATCGGATACGATGTCATTGTTACCAGAGAGAAGCCAAATGATTTAAATGCAACGTCACATTTAGAAATAAAAGAATCTGCATCAACCAAAAATATTAAAGTATGACCAAAGCTATAAGCTTTTACGTTAGAATTAAGACGCCATGAAGGTACTTAATAATATAACGGGCTGGATGATGGAGTTAGAAAGTTAACTAAGTAAATGTTACGTACGAAATATAAGTACGGTAGATAATATTTATATTAATATTAGTAGGTAAACTTAGCTATGTTAAACAATGTTCTTGCCTCATTTCGTCAACTCCCTATCATCACATTTGTTATAGTACCTAGAGTAAATATAGTACCTATAAATCCGTTGAAAATTAATATGGGAATGAATAAAAGGCACACCAACAATCAGCTGATGCGTGACAATAATTAGAGAACAGATATTTACAAATAGATTTTTAGTAAGTATTTGAAAATAACACCTTCTTCCTTTGCTTTCTTCTAAAATAAAACTAGGAAAAAGTCGTCCGTTAACACACGTTAAAATGTGTTAATAGATCACTGTGACTGTATCTCAGTTTTAATTATCAATTCAATCAATCATGAATCAATCCGTTTTTAATCATCAATTCAATCAATCAATTCCAATGCAATATTAGATACTGTAAAACTGCGATCATTTTGAAAACCTTATCAACGCCGTCAAACAATTTTGACTATAGCTCGGCCGCAAAATTATGACATTTCTTGTAATTTGACATAATGTAATATTTTTAATTATATTATTTGTTTGTGGAGCGAATAAACAATGAGTAGTATTTTTAACCTCAAATTCTTCGCGAATTCAATGATGCATCGTTCATTCGGCCACGACCTGCCAGGAATGCATTCTATCAGCGGTGGGACTATATAAAGCATTAAATGACTCGTAAATCCACTAATTCTTGTGAATTTAGTTAGGAATAATACATTGCTCATTAAATGCCTTTATACGCATTGAATCGTATATCAACGTTGCGTATGTAAACTGACTTACAACAAATTACTGCAGGCACTGATTCTTTTTTATACTTGGCTGGCGTACTTCCGCGTCCCCAAACGACGATGACATTGTAATTCAAGTGGTTAAAAAATTAAAATAATATAATTCGCACCTTTGTAACTTTTACGTAAACTGTTGCCATTTCCTGAATATCGTTTTTATGTTTTATGTCAGCAGTTATATCATATGGATATGTGTTTTAATCCAACGACATTTTTTTACTTTTATTACAATATGTAATATTAAATACCCGTGGTTAAGTTTTGATTACACAATAGAATACTTAGCTGTTTGAATGACAATAAGTCAATCAGGGATCAAGATTGTTCAATTATGACGAGTAAAATGATGACGGAAACCGTAAAAAAGTTTTTTCCTTTTTAAAGGATCTACAAATACAATAAATGTTTAGGTCAGTGGTTCTCAATCAATTTTACCTAATCTGCTTATCACTTGAGTATAAAGTTCAAACTAGCATACTTTTAGCGGTAACGATACATAAAAATTGAAATACGTTTTCCGTTTTTCAGTTGTTTAATATAAATCTTAATAGATTTTTCCTTAAAGCTTCTTCGTGTATGCCTGTGCGTACGCGTGTCACAAATTGAGAACCACTGGGTTGGGTAATTGTTTCATCTGTTGTAAACTTGTAATAAAATATTTTATAGATCGCTACATACTATGTAAAGCTTGGTTTTATGGACGATGTCTTTAGATTTCCCGTTGACTAAAACATATCAAATGCTTACTTTCTGAATTTACTGAAAAATACACATTTGGATCTGCGTAAAATTTTCTATGTGGCTTGAATTAAATAATGGTAAGTTCATGGGACATTTGGACAGTTGTAGTTATAAGACATATTACGATCAGTGACGAATTTTAACGAATTATGTATGTTCCAACGCATTTTTTGCCCATTGGATTAACATTATCCTGGCTTCGAATCGTTACGAAATATTTATAAGCGTAATATAAGTACTTGTCATTTATTTTTCTAAATCGTTATAAATAGCAATGCTGACCACACTACACGTTATATGTTCACGAGAAAAAAAACATTAATATTGGTCACCATATTACGAAATCGAGGAGGTATAGGAAGTGTTAATACTTCAACGGCAGTGTTTTGGGTACAAAAAATGAGTTGACATTCTTTGTAAATTCGACATTGATTAAGATGCTTTGCTATGTAAAACTAGCTATCCTAAGTCTATGTAACGTGTCCATTTTGCTCAATGGGTCCTCGAGGACTTTGTTTAGCTTAAGGTTAGGAGAGCAATAAAGGGCTTAAATTTAAATAAATAACTCTAAATTATAACTTAACTAAATGTACTTACTTACTATGGTATCCGTGTAAAGTAATTATTTTTTGTAATATATAGGCCCTCGTATCCTTAATTTGTTCTCCAAAGCGGTATAGGGTACTTACTAGATAGAATAATTGAATTCCTAGTCCATGTAATTTTAACGATAATAAAGAATTTAGACGTTCGCCGGCCGTCCTCAAAATATACATATTTTATTAATAGGTGATTTGGATATGTTTACATTATAAATAATATATTATATCAGTTGTAAAAAAATGTAGAAAAGGATACACG